>PVKA01028948.1:0-14573 GCA_004027165.1 Ctenomys sociabilis
TCTCGTCCCTCCTGAGATTAACCCTCCACGTGGCTTGAATGTGCACTGGACTCAGAGATCCCTTCTGAAGACTCAAATTGAGAAAGGGAAAAAAGCCCCCACACAGCGGGGGCAGCTGGCAGGTGCCACTCGATCTAGATGACCCAGATTAGCACCACCAGGTGATCCTGTGACTGTCGGGTACCCCTAAAATGATCTACATGGTGAGAAGGGTGCCTCACCTCTGGATCTTCCCTAAAACTCAGACCTAATCCCAAGAAATCTAATCCTGAGAAAGCATCTCTGCCAGACAAGAATCCAGACCCCGTGTAAATGGAAAGGTCCAATGTCACAAAAAACATGGAAAGTTTTAGAAACTCTCAAAGCCCAGAAGAACCTGCAGAGTGGTAGAGGCTTCAAGTGTTACAGTGCCCTGGAGGGGACCATGGGACAGAGGAGGACGTTCATGAAAAGTGAGATCCAAAGAAAGTCTGATTGTAGGCAAAGATACATCAAGGGAGGCCTGATAAGCACCCTACCTGATGCCAGAGAACAGAAACTGGAAGCCAGTGAGGGGTACATAGGAGCTGTTTGTGCTTGGCCCATTTACAACTTTTCTGAAATCCAATTAGATTCTAAAATAAAAAGTATAGGGCTGGGTAGATGGCTCAGTGAAATAAGCGCTTTCCTGACAAGCACAAGTACCTGAGTTCAATCCTTGGTTCCATAAAATAAATAAATAAATGAAAACAAAGAATAAAATAAAATGTGTATTTTTTTTAAAGGAAAAATGCAAAACAAACCATCTCTGGTGGGTTCTGGTGCTAGGAGTTAGGCAGCCTCTCAAGGTCTGTCCCAACTAATGGCTCAGTTTCAGCTTTAGGAATCAGATCAAGGTGCCCTGGGCTCCGCAGAGCCCTGAAGCACTATAGAAAGCTGTCGGAGCCACTGAGCAACCACATGAAGTCAGAGACGCAGCCTCCACAAAAAACAAGAACCATTTTGGGGGCTGGGGAGATGGCTCAATAGAATAAATGCTTCCCTAGCAAGCACGAGGGTCTGAGTTCAATCCCTGGTTCCACAAAAAGAGAGAGCGAGAGAGAGAGAGATACAGCCCCCTGTGTTAGCAAGTGCCAGTGTCCAATGAGCTGCACTCTGGGTGGGGAGGTCCAGCTGCCTTTCCTGCTGACCCCACTAGCACAAACCCATCCTACAGTATCTTTGCTCAAGAAAACCCAAATGCAAGCTGATGTGCACACCTGCAATCCCAGCTCTAGGAAGGCAGAGGCAGAAGGATCACAAGTTACAGTATAGCCTGGGCTAAATACATAGTGAATTGCAGGACAGCCTGAACTATATAGTGAGACCCTGTCTCAGATTAAAAAAAAAAAACCCTCCTTGGTCACGACAGCTATGTGTGTAGCAGGTATGTTTTATATATTAACTTACTTATCTGTAGTGCTAGGAATAATACCTAGAGCCTCACTTGTCAGGCAAGTCCCTGCAGCCCATTCCAAAAATAAAATGCTTTTTTTTTTTTTTCTTTCAGCCTAGTATTGTACCACACACTTGTAATCCCAGTCATTTGAGAGGCTGAGGCAGGTGGATTGAAAATTTGAAGTTAGGGCCAGGGATATAACTCAGTGGCACAGTGACTGGCTGGAAAGCACAAAGTCCTAAATTCCATTCCCAGTACGGAAAGAAAGAAAGAGAGAGAGAGAGGTCTGGGCAGATAGCTCAGCGGTCCAAGTGCCAGCCTGACGAGCACAAGGACCCGGGTTAGTTCCCGGTACTGCATGCCATGCTGGCCCTACCCCAGGTGCACTGAGCTGGCTACCAAAACTGGGCATGGTGGTGCACTCTTATAATCCCAGTGCTGGGGAGCCTAAAACAGGAGGATCTCTATGAGTCTGAACTCCGTAGTGAGACCCTGCACTAAATGCATAAATTAAAAGGGAAAAAATAATAAATAAAGGAAGTTCGAAGTCAGTCTGGACAACTTAGTGGCATTGTATCTCAGAATGAAATTAAAAAGGTTAGGGATCTTGAAGTGGTAGAGTGTTTGTTTAGCATGTACCATGCTCTGGGTTTCATCCCCAGCACCTTAAAAATTTTAATTAAAACTAAACAAAATGAAACAAAAACCCACCACCACTTTGACCACCACATATGGGTGACAACAGATCTGTCCTGGTATCTACCTGGTACAATGGTCTGAATAAGCTTGGCTTGCACTAAACATAAGGTGCTGTTTTGCTGACAGTTCTATGAGCTTTTGCCTATCTCTTTATATACCACATGTCTGTCTCCTATGTGTTTATGTTTGCTTATTTTCATGCTTGTTTGAGAATGTATGTGTTGCCAGGCATGATGGCACATGTCTATAATCCCAGCACTAGGAAGGTAAGGGGACCATCACAAGCTCAAGTCCAGCATGAGCTATCCAGGGAGTTCTTGTCTCCAAGAATTCCTTCCTTGCAAGCAAGCAAGCAAGCAAGCATGCAAACCTTGCCAGTTGTAGTGGTGCACACCTGTAATCCCAGCACTAGAGAGGTTGAGGCAATAAGATCATTGCAAGTTTAAGACCAGCCTGGGCTACAAAGTGTGCTTAAGGCCAGCCTGAGCTGACAGCAAGAACCTGTCTCAAAAAGACAAAAAAGAAAAAGAAAGAAAGAAAGAAAGAAAGAAAGAAAGAAAGAAAGAAAGAAAGAAAGAAAGAAAGAGGAAGGAAGGAAGGAAGGAAGGAAGGAAGGAAGGAAGGAAGGAAGGAAGGAAGGAAGGAAGGAAGGAAGGAAGGATGGAAGGAAGGAGCTAGGGAGATAGCTCAGTAGCTTAAACACCTGACTAGCAAGCACAAGGTCCCGAGTTTGATCTCTGACCACCAAAAAATAAAAACTAAAAGAAAGAGGGCCAGGAAGATAGCTCAGCAGACTAAAGCACTTGCTTAGGCAAGCTGAGGCAAAGTACAGGGGCCACAGTTCAATCCCTGGCACCGCATGCCCTGCCAGCCCCAGCCCCAAGGTGAGCTGAGCCAACCAGAGCATGATGGTGCACACCTGTAATCCCACCACTGGGGGCAGAGAGGCTGAAAGCAGGAGGATGGCCACATCCTAACTGCATAGTGAAACCCTGCAACAACCAAATACATAGAAAGAAAGAGAGAGGGTCAGAAGGAGGGAGGGAGGAAGGAAGGGAGGGAGGGAGGGAGGGAGGAAGGGAAGGAGGGAAGGAGGGAGGGAGAGAAAGAGAGAGAGGAGAGAAAGGAGCATATGTGTCAATTCTGGTATGTGCAGTGCCAAGCCCAGTTCTCAACGTTGGGCAAGAAGTGGTTCTGCTTCAAGGGTCCCAAGTCTCAGAATTAAAGGCAAGAAGCACCTCTGTATAGGGAGCCAAGCTGCGCATAGTTTCCTGAGAACACGGCCATCCAGATGGATGAGAACCGGCAGCATGCAGAGTGGACTGGGACCTGGCCTTGCCCATGACAGGTGGAGATAAAATTGAAAGGCTTCCCTTGGACTATGTGGGATGAGTTAAGTTCCAATGAAAGCCAAGATGGGGCTTCTGGGCTTGTCCATGAACTACTCATTAAAGACTTTGCACAAGTAGGCATGATCTAAAGCTAGAGAAACTTTTAAGCTGTATGGCTGATGTGCATTAGTGTAATAGATATTTAGAGGCTGGGCCTGCAGATCCCAAAATAAAACTAGCTGGGAGTGGTGGTGCATGCCTGTAATCCCAGCACTCAAAAAGATGAAGCACAAAGTTGCAAGTTCAAGACCAGCTTGCACTACAAAGAGAGCTCAAGGCTAGCCTGAACTGCATAGTGAGACTCTGTCTAAAAAAACAAAAGAACTTAGCATCACTGCCTTCTATATATACATATAACCCCTATCACCTGCTCAGCTGTGCCTGTGGGCATGTTACTCACTCAAAGAATGTAATATAGAACTTCTTGGTCCTAAGTTTACCCAGCTGAGCTCATTTCCCTTCAAGACTGAGGTCAAGTGACTTTCAGGATTTGCAGGGATATTCACTTGCCAGCTTTTATTTTATTTTATTTACTTATTTATTTTGAGGAACCAGGGATTGAACTCAGGCCCTTGCGCTTGCCAGGGAAGTGCTTATTCTAACTGAGCCATCTCCCAGGCCCCTGACTTGCCACCTTTTATGACATCCAGGTACAGGCCTCATGGAGCCATAATCCTAGACCTGCAGTCACCTGGATTCTGGAAAAGCAGAGCCTCCAAATCCATCCCATGAGGTCATGCCCAAGTGGGAGCAGTTACTTCATGATGGGGACTGAGGTTGCTCCCTGAAGTCAGGATCCATCTCATGCTGAAGGGGATTGCCCCCTCGGGTGATACCAGTTCTCCCAAGGTCTCACAGTTCCAACCCTGAGACCTAGATCACCTAGATCACAGCTTGACCAGGGTTATCTCACCTGCTAGCCATGCAGATCCCAGCCCTTGCCTCTGATACCTTTCTTTCTTTTTCTTTCTTTCTTTCTTTCTTTCTTTCTTTCTTTCTTTCTTTCTTTCTTTCTTTCTTTCTTTGTGTATTTTGATACAGGGTCTCACTATGCAGATTAGACTCATGGTTGTCCTCCTGTTTCCAGCCTCACCAGCACTGTGATTACAGGCATGCACCACCACACAGGGCCAGCATGGCATGGGGGACCGAGGATCGAACTCTGGTCCCTGTGCTTGCCAAAGCAGATGTTTTGTCCACTGAGCTATCTCTCTGGCCCACCTTTTTCTATAAAACCCTAATATTTATGTCAGCCCCTAGAAAATAGATCTTGGTTTTTTGTTTTGTTTTGTTTGAGACAGTCTCAATATGAATTTGAGGTTGGGCTGCACTTACTGTGTAGCCCACGTTGGCCTCAAACTCAAGGCAATTCTCTCTCTCTCTTTCTCTCTTTCTCTCCCTTTTGGCAGAACCTGGGATTAAACACAGACCCTTGCACTTGCCAGGGAAGCACTTATTCCGCTGAGCCATCTCCCCGACCCCACTCAAGGCAATCCTCTTGCCTCTGTCTCCCCAACACTGGGATTACAGACTTGCACCACCATGCCCACCTGGAAGGCAGATCCTATATCTGTGCTTCCCAGTGTAGTTATGCTGATTAAAGCCCCTTTGCTTGGGGCCGGGGAGATGGCTCAGTGGAAGAAGTGCTTCCCTGGTAAGTGCAAGGGCCTGAGTTCAATCCCAGGTTCTGCCAAAAAAAAAAAAAAAAAAAAGCCCCTTTCCTGCCCTTTGCTAGCCCTGCTTAGTATGTGGGATTCCTGGAGCTGAGGCCTTTTTCCTACAACCCTGGTAATAGTAGGACAAAAGAGAAGTGGGAGATGAGGGTAAAGCTAGAGGCGGTGTCTGCCTCTCCACTTGGCAGCTGGGTGCCAGCTGTCTGGGGACAGGAAGTCAGAGGGTGCGGATGTGGGAGCCAGGCAGATGCTGCTAACCCAGCTTAAAGGAGAGAGACCAAGGCAGCAGGTTCATCCTGGGGGAGGTGAGGCTCAGAGTCACAATGAGTGGAAATGAAGGTGGAACAGGCACAGGTCACTGTGATTCCTGGGAAATAGAAGGGTAGGGCCAGGGAAGACCACCTAGTGGTGGGTGACTTCGGGGGTCCCTCTCCTCCATCCCCACTAGGGGTTTCAGAGGTGATTTGTGCAGAGGTCAGGGCAGAGCTCTAAGTGAGTACAAGCTGCCCCCAGAGGACAGAGCTGCAGTGCCTGGCCCAGATTGCAACGTAACCCAGGACACTCTCCACTCAGCTAAATGTGGGATGTCAATCTGCTCTCTAGGCTTCTGGGTCCCCATCAGAATACACCAAGAGGTCCTCTAGCCCCAGCCAGGTGGGCCTGTCCTGCCATGACACTCCATCCCATTTCTTCCCTACACAGCTCCAGGTTGCAGCTCCCATCCTCCCCTAGACAGGGCTGTGCTTCCTGGAGACTGCTGCAGCAGGCTCTAGGTTACCACAGTTGGAAGGAAGAAGGAACATCTGCATCGAACACAGCCTGTGACCTCCTCCTGTATCGTTCTTGAACCCTCATTCCTCCTCCTTGCCCTCCTGCCTTGGTCCACCTCCACACCACCAGTCCCCTGAGCTGCACTGCTGTGGGTGTTAAGCCAAGGGAATGCCAGGCCTGCACAGCTGTCTTGAGCAGAACAAGGGCAGCTCAGCCTCTGCCTACAGCCATAGCAGCACATTTCACACCTCTGCCTGACCTAGACACAGCCAGTTCCTTCTTACTCCAGGTGCTTCTGCCAACAAGACCTTTCCTGGCCTTGCCCCTTACATTTCTCAACTATCACAGCAGTTAGCCCAACCTGAGTTTGCGTTCAGAGCTTAATGCCTGCTCTTTTCTGCCATGATCACCTTCCCCATTCTTGGGCTCCAGTGTGTCCTTGAGCCTTGAGGCGCTGGAGATGCACTGGCCAAAAATTGAGTCCTCCCCCACCAGTGTGGAACTGAGTAGTCAGTCTGCACCTGAAGAACCACCACAAATTTCATCTTGGTAGTATTGCTGTCACTAGGCATTGAAGGCAGGTACAGGTGAGTGTGGAGTAGGGGTGCATGGGAGGAAGAGCCAAGAGCTAGCTGGAGCTTGGAGTGTGATTCGGAGTCTTGGGTGGATGGCAGCCTTTCTGTTGGGACTTGGGCTCAACAGAAGGCTGCTTGTGTTAGCCTTAGGGGATGCTAGACCCCAAGACAAGGTTGGATAGCAGAAAGACCTTCTGGGTCCTGGAACTGGGACTTCCCTCCTCTGGGCTGTCTGTTCCTGGGAATCCCCTCTAGGGAATGAGGGCCAAGAGAGAGTTCAGTTTTGGCTCAAGTGTCCTGGAGGAAGGTTGAGTTGACAAAACAGTGGTCATCCCACCTGATGTGGCCACTCCTGCCTCAGAGCCCTGAAGCCAGCTCTGCTCTGGGTCCTGAGCGCTTTCTCCTCCCGGGGCCTCACAAGGAGCTGTCAGCAACTGCAATGGGTGTGGAGCACCCGAGAGCTGGGCTCCTGATCTCAGTTGCCCGCCAGCAGGGCTAGATTTCCTCCTCCCTTGGGGGTCCTGGTGCCGGGGTGTTTTTGAAAACCAGAGACTAGCGGTCTTATCAGACGACAGGTTTTCCTGAGGAAGGAAGGGTGGGTGTGGACCTCCAGGACAGGGCGCCTCCTCTAGGCGTGCCAAACCAAGGAGGGGTGCACATGCCCCCCCATCCTCATGTAGGGGCACAGCCTCTCTCTGGGAAAACTCAGCTCCAGGCACAGCCCCACTGCAGAGGACAGAGGTAGCAGGCTTGGGGATGGGGCAGGGCAGGAAGGGTACATGTTCCCTGAAATCAAGGCAAATGCCTGCATTCCTGGGGGGTGGGAGGTCCACACCACCCATCAGATCCTCAGGGGGAATCTGAGACCAGTGCAACCATACCCCAGGTTGTGCCCTTTGGAAATTCATGCTTAGGCTCTCTCTCTCTCTCTCTCTCTCTTTTTTTTTTGGAACTGGGGATTGAACTCAGACCCTTGTACTTGCCAGGGAAGCACTTATTCTACAGAGCCATCTTCTGGGCCCTGGACTCTCTGAAAAATAGGAAAAATTTAAGAAAAGCAAGACATAAACAAAAACATACGAAGACATTTTCTTGATCCAAGTGCTGGTAACAAATTGCATTTAGTTTATGAAAATTCATAGAGTCATATATTTGTGATATATGAACTGCTCTGTATGTGTCTGATACACAGATTATACCCAGCCCCACCACCAAAAAACCGTTCTCTGATCCCTTTGAGAAGGAAAAAATGTTCCCTGAGGCTGGCTCATCCTGCATCCTGCCTGGCCCAGCCCCCAAGGCGACCTCTCTACCTCCATGGAAGTCGCAGGGCAGCCCTGGGCTGGAAGCCAGGCAAAAGGCCAGGTCCTGTTCCAGACTCAACACCCCACACAGAGTGAGCAGACCACAGAGGGTGGGAAGGGAGGAGGAGCCACCTTAAGGGAATCAGAGGTGGGAGCAGGGGGCAGCTGGCCAAGCTGACCACCCTCACAGGCTCTGCCTTTCTCAGCAGGATCCTCTGTGTGGCCCTACAAGTCTCCTGGGTGAGGGTCCCCACAGCTGCTCAGGTGGGGCCACAGGATGTGGAGTCCCCCCAGCTTGAGCAGGCAGCTGGCCAGGGAGTACCAGAGTGGGGCTGGGAATCTGCCTGCTGCTGGCTTAGGGGGTGCCTCCCACCTCCTCCCTCTCCACCAGCCCTCAGAGCCTCTACCCCTTCCGGCTTCCAGAGGCCCCGGGGCTATTTTTAACTTGGCTGAGCTGCCAGAGTTGAAGGTGGACCAAATCCTGGGGGGAGGGCTGAGGGAAGAGCCCAGCAGCTGCTGTCCTGCCCTCTCTGTCCTGGGGTCCAGGTGTTCTAGGGGACACCTGTCATTGTCTAGGCCTTCGAAGCGAAGCAGCACCCACTTGGCCACACAGTCATTCAGGGAAGCAACGCAGCTCTGAGGATCAACGCTCAGACTGGCCCACACTCCAAATGGGAATGCACTAGACTCGGTGATTACAGATGTACACAGGCAGCGTGGACACCCAGATGCCTGGGCTTAACCAGTCGCAGGTACCCCAGTCCTCACGCCACACAGAGCACACACATGGACGCACTCAGGCACACAGGCAGACACCCACAGCCACAGATGTCCAGCCACTTCTGTTGGTATGCAGGGAGAGAACCAGAGACTGATGTGGTGGATGACTCTGAGAGTGCTCAGCCCACCGTTTCCCTGCAGCCCTCAGAGGGACCCACCTGCAGGGGTCTGAGTGTGCTTCCCACCCTGAGACCCGCTGGGTCTCATTCTGGGTCTCATTCTCCCCAGAGAAGCGGTGTTTGCAGGAGGAACCTGAGCTGAGCTAATTGACATTCCTCCCCGCCCCACACCCACTGCACACACCCAGGACAGGAAACCCCAAGAGGAAGGTGAGGGGCTGGCAGGAGGGGATTGGCTCAGTGTCCTCAGCCTGGCCTCTTCCTTTCCCTGTGCCCTATTTCACCTGTCTCCCTGAGCCTTTGTTCTGTGAAGCAGCTGCCCCTGGCCCAGGAGAGAGGGGAAAATCTGTCCTGGAGATGCCCAGGCACTGGGCTCCTCCATTTCATCTGAGGGAAAAGGGTGCTGGGAGAGATGGGGCTCAGGATGCTCTGGTTCTGCTTCCCTCCATCCCCATACCTCTACCTCTGCCTCTGGAGGCTCTCAGGCAGCTTCTGGGAGGGATGAGGAGGGCGGGAGACCGGGTGGACAGGACATCCTCTTGGCAGGACACAGGACGCCAGGCCGGAGGTTCCCAGCCTTTGTCAAGGCAACAGGGGGAAAAGGTCACTGGGGCCTGGGGCTCACAGCAGTCCCCCAATAGCCAGTCCAGGCTCCTCTAGTAATGAATAAAGAGGATAGCAGATGGCGACCTGCCCCTGGATCCTACCATGGATTGGGCTGGAAAACTGCCACACACCCAGTGTAGTACGGTACCAGCCTTGGGATCCATTCTCAGGGAACCCCGTGGTGTGCAGGAGAGACCAGGGCCTGGGAGGCCACTTCAATCTCTCTGGGGTTCCTTTCATCTCCTACTTGAGAATCCCCTTCTCCCAAGCAAATCTGCTGTGCCAGAGGAAAGGAAACCCTGCACTTTTCCTGGGGACAGGGTAGGCTGACAACTGCTCCGTGGTCTGGAAAATGAGTCCCCAAGAGGTGGTGGGGAGGGGCTCCAGGACTGTGAGGCTGCAGCATCTTGTCTGATACTGTCCCAGTTGTCCATCCATAGACATCTGTGCCCTGCTGTCCAAAGAACCTGAGTGGGAAAGGTTCTCACCTAAAAGCACTATGGACATGACTTACCTCTACACAGAGCGCACTTTGGGATTTGCCTGTTTTCCTTACAAAGGGTATGTGAAGTGTAGGGTCACCGTGTGACCTGGGATTTGTTCCTCAGCACTTAACGAGGAGAAATGTGAGACACACCACATGGGACAGCTCCCGAACCTCAGTTGCATCCGTTCTTCTATCGCTTCCCTCATTTTTTCTATTTATTTTTATTGTTTATTTTGAATCAGGGTCTTGCTGTGCAGCCCAGGCTGGCCTTGAACTCACAGTGATCCTCCTGCTTCAGCCTCCCAAGTACTGGGATTACAGGTGTCCACCACCACACCTGAAAGCCATGAGTACAATCCCCAGCACTGCAAAAATGAAACACACAACAGCAAAATCCCCCAAATACCTGAAAGTGGGATTGCTGAATTGCTCTACACCTAGCTTTCTCTTGTGTGTTTTGTTCCACCTTGGTAGCTTCCGGCTGGAGTACAAACTGCTAAATTATCGTGGCCCTGATTCAACGTGGCTGAATCCCGAAAAACAGCCTGATCTTCCCAATGACCACTTCCTCCTTCACCCCACCCCAGTCCTGGATACCCTTCCCATAAACAGAAGGGAGGCCCAATCAGCTCCTTGTTTGTCACTGAACCTGCCCCTCAAATTCTACCCCTAGCAAAAGTCCAGAGTCTCAGCCTCCCTCTCCCAGGTCAAGGGAATTGCTTGTCTATCTCCCTCCATCAGTCCTCACTGTATCCCAGGCTGGGGGAGTTAGCTCAGTAAAATAAGTGCTTGCCTGGCAAATACAGGTTCTGAGTTCAATCCCTGGTACCACAAAAAAATCCTCTCTGTATTCTGTTTAATGGCAATGAAAGCCCTTTCCTTCTTTTTTTTTTTTTTTTTTTTTTTTTTTTTTTTTTTTTTACAAGGGGCCTCCATATCCTTGCCTCTTCCCACCTACTGTAGATTTATTTTTTTGGTAAAACCAGGGATTGAACTCAGGCCCTTGCACTTGCCAGGGAAGCACTTATACTACTGAGCCATCTCTCTGGCCCCCTAGGCCCTTTCCATTCTTTAATTTTTGCTTCTTTACTGTGCCTCCCCAAAACCTAACACACCTCACCAAATGCACACCCTAAGTGTACTAGACCTCACCTCTGCTCCCCACCACCATCACCAGAGCCCCATGTAATTTCTGTCCAAGATAATTTTTTTTTTTAATGTATCTGGGTCTTTTTTAAATGTCGCAGGGTCTCAGTACACAGCTTGGACTCCTGGTAATTCTCCTGCTTCCAGCCTTCCCAGAGCTGGGATTATAGGCATGTGCTGTTAGGCCCAGACTCTGGCAGGCTCAGCCCGCCCTGGGGGTGGTGCTGGGGATCAAATTGCAGTCCCCACACTTTGCCTAAGCTTGCATAAACAAAAGCTTTATTGCACTGAGCTATCTCAGCCCCCAAAGTTGTAGCCTGAGTGATTCAGTGATGGTGGTGCTTGGATGGTGACTCTTGGTGGTGCTGATGGGAAGGGAACACGCAGGCTCTGGAGCTACCTTGCTGATGCTGACTTGGGGTAGGTGGCACATGACAGTGGCTGCCACTGATGATGCAGGTGTACTGAGGACTGTTGGAGCTGGGAATGGTGGCACATTGCAATCCCAGCACTCAGAAGCTGAGGCAGGAAGATTGCTGCAAGTCCGAGGCCAGCCTCAACTGCATAGCAAGACCTATCTCAAAAAAAAAAAAAAAAAAAAGACTGTGACTGGTGATGCCACCACTCCCCTCTTTGGAAATGCCAGATGCCAAACCCTAAGCACCTGGGAGACATTACAAGGGGCCCCCATATCCTTGCCTCTTCCCACCCACTCTAGATTCACATCCTGGAGTCCGCTGTCACCAAAACACAGCAGCCACCCCAGCATCACATCTCATCCAACCTCATTCAGGCCCAGGGAGGCTCTTCTTCCTCCAGACAGTGGTCTGCCCAGCCCACCTTCTTATGGCACTGACAATTGGACCCCACAGTTTTTATACTGATCTACCTCTCAAATCCCTTTCAATTTTAATTATCATTGTCATTATTATTTATGGTATGTGAGATTGAATCCAGGGCCATCTAATTGAGTGATATCCTATTCTTCTTATTCTTTTTATTTTGAGACAGTGTCTCACTAAATTGCTAAGTTGCCCAGGCTAGGCTTGAACTTGCAATTTTCCTGCCTCAGCCCCTTGGAGTATGGAGATTATAGGGGTGACCCATTCCTCTTGCTCCTCTTTCCTTGGTTTCTTCCTCAAATGTTTTAGATTTTGTGGGCCATTGTTACAGTCACTCTCTTTTGTGTTTATGGTACCTGGGATTGAACTCAGGACTTTGAGCTTGCCAGGCAGGTGCTTTTATGCTTATGCCACTGAGCTATTTCTCTGTCTCTGTCTCTCTCTCTTTGTACCAGAGATTGAACTCAGGACTTTGTGCTTACTAGGTAAGCACTTATATCCCCAGCCTAAAATCTTCATTCATCCTTTTTTTTTTTTTTTAGTGTGATTTTCAGTATTTATTCTTTTTTTTTTTTTTTTTTGTACTGGTAGTTGAACTCAGGACCTTGCACTTGCCAGACAAGTGCTTATTCTGCTGAGCTATCTTCCCAGCCCCTCTTCATTCATCTTTGATCTAGTAGTAGGATTCTGGACACCCTGTAGACCCTTCCCTAAAAAACACAGGAAAAAATAAATAAAATAAGCTAGAAATCGATGAGTTAGGGGCCAGGGAGGTGGCTCAGTAGAATAAGTACTTCCCTGGCAAGCACAAGGGTCTGAGTTCAATTCCTGCTTCTCCCAAAAAATAAAATAAAATCTTCATTGATCTACTTTATACTTTTTTTTTTTTTTGGCAGTACCAGGGGATTGAACTCAGGACCCTGCATTTGCTAGGCAGGTGCTTATTCTACTGAGCTATCACCCTGGCCTATTTTATACTTTTTTAAATAATTTTTTTAATTTAATACTTTTTTTTTTGGCGGTAATGGAGATTGAACTCAGGACCTTGCACTTGCCAAGCAGGCACTTATGCTACTGAGTTATCTCCCCAACCCCTCACTCTCTTGAAATATTTGAATTCTTTCCCTTTGGCTTTCTCTGCACTCTGCGGCCTTTTTCGCACCCACAGGATCATCTCTGTTGCTTTTGTGTGAAACCTTTCCCTGCTTTCTCCTCCCAGCAGCGTCAGGAGCCAGCTCCCTCCAGCCCTCCACACCACAGAAGTGTCCTTTGGTGTCACTGGGGGACTAATTCCAGGACACCCTGGACACCCAAATCCACAGATGTTCAAGACCCTTATACAAAATGTTGTGGCATTTGTACAAAGCTTGCACACATACTTCCTTGCATATACTTTATTAGTATGGTCTGAAGATCAAACCAGGGCTCACCCTCCTATATAAATTATGTGTAGATTACATAATGGCTAATTTAACATCATCAATGCTGTGTCTTTTAATGACAAAAAAAAAAAACCATAAAAAAACTATACATGTTCAGTATGGATGCCGTTTTGCCCAAATGTGTTAGATCATAGAGCATATGTATGGAGGAGGATGGCCACCTGCCCCTCTTTGAAATGCAACATCATCTGGAACCTTCTGGCTAAGAACCTTCCAGTCCTTTCCTGTGTGGCTTGCTTGCAGCCTCCTAACCCCAACCAGCAAAGACCTACCTGTGCTGACCCCCTTCAGCCTCATTCCTCCACAGCATTCGCTGCCCTGGCCACACCTCACAGCCCATGTCATCGATCTTAGCTCCTGATCTCTGCAGAGTCATTCTTTGGGCCAAATCCTTATGGGCTTCCAGTAAACATCTGAACAACTATTCTCTTGGATGGTGAAGGGGGAACTAGAGAAGATGGAAAGTGGGCAGCTAGGTCACCAGCAGGTGTAGAGAGTGGCAAAAGGAGAAAGAACTACCTTTATCCTTCATCTTTCTGGGTTCATGACAGGAGAGCAGCCCAAGCCAAAGAGGAAGCCCACCCTAGAGTCTGAGGCCCAGCCTAGAGGGCCACCCTCCAGCCACCTCCCAGGGCACTGTTCCCCCACCCCGTTTTGTCGGTATTGCCTGGGACTTTCCAAGGCACTGAGCCACTGACCAGGAGCTTTTGCTAGGGCGGCCAGGGCACCCAGGCATTTCCTGTGAAGACTCCCTTTCCTCAACCCCAGCTCCCTGCCCTCTTTCTCCTTTCCAGCCCTGGGGGTTTTCCACAAAGCCCAAGGCCTGCTATTTTTAGTTGAGAGAGAGGGACCAATGTGCCCCATTGCTGCTGTGTAGGAGTCCAGGTAAAGATTTTGTGGGTGGGGTTCAGCTGAGATGGCAAGTAGCCCCTACTTCTCCTGGCTCCATGCAGGCATGCCTAGGCAGCCGGAGTGGTCCAGCATGGAAGGGTAGCTCCAGGACTGGCTCCTGTCCCAGTAGACAAGGATGTTCACAACCAGAAGAGTGGGCCTGGGGCCTGGGTGGGCTGCTACCCACTTCCTGTGGACTCACCCCAGTACTTCAAAGGCTGCAGGCGGCCCTGTGGTCAGTCTGGGCTCCTACACAACCAGAGGAGCTGGGCAGGCACATGCACCCCCGCAGCTGGCCGGGCTCAGGGCAGATTTACAATGGTGGGGGTTGACAGCCCTACTGTTAGTGTCTGTCCCCAGGGCTGGGGTGGGAAGATCAGAACCCCTCCGCTGTTCCTTCTTCCTCCCCAACCCACTGTCTTCCTGGGTG
>PVKA01028948.1:14673-28848 GCA_004027165.1 Ctenomys sociabilis
GTCCTGGTGGAACCCTGCAGAGGGAGGGGTGAGGACCAAAGGAGAAGGGCCCACCAGCAGCTTGGGCCTGCCTCACCCCACCTGCTAGAGCCAGGTCAGGGAGGGCTTGACCTCAGCCAGCTCTCCAGACCTGCAGTGGGTGGAGGTGAGGGAGCCGGAGCCTGGAGCAGCCATCCCAGAGTCCAGGAAGCAGACAGTGAGAACTTGGGAGGGGGAGCTCTCCAGGTCCCTTGGGGTCAGCTCTGGGACAGTTGCCATTTTTAATCTGTGCAAGTGACTTAGAAGGAACCGCCAGGGCCATAACCTAGATCCATTCAGCGCCAGCTCAGAAGAAGCATTCCCTCCCCCAACTGTGTGCAGGGCAGCGTGGGGCTGTGGTCACAGTCCTGTTCCACTGTGGGCCACAGACTTGGTCTTTGGTGTCTCTACCAGTCCAGGGTCTGTTAGCCACCTTGCAGGGGACCACCTGTCTCTGGGCTGGCTTTCTCCACCTGCTTTGGGTACTGAGATCTCCAAGACTAACGGGGTTACTTCAGAGCTGAGGGTTCCTAGGCTGTGTTGTGAAGGCACCCTATCCCTGAGCTCACAGCCCGGGCTGCAGGGCCTCGTCCTTAGTGGAGGCCAGCTTTTAGTCTACACACCCTAGCATGTGGGAGCCGCCAAGCCAGGAAGGCAGGGACCAGGGTACACAGGGCAGGCTTAGCTCTAGCAAGGCTCCTTGCTTGACTAAGCTTCTCCGACACACTGCTATCTTGCTCTTTGGTGATTAGACCATGTGGGACTACATAGCACCTTGCAATCCACAGCTCTGGGGAGCAGAGCCTCAGTCAGGGATGCAGGCTGGGAAGAGGGTGTGAGAGGATGCTGGGTAAGGGTCCAAGCAATCATGCTGTGCCTCCTGTGTGCTGGAATTGCAGGTGTGCACCACCACTCCTGGCCCTTAACAAATTCGAACACTGAGATGGAGGAGTGTTACAACTGGAGGCTGCTGCATGTTGCTCCAGATGCACAGACTTCTGGAGAAGCAGTCTGGCCAAATCTCCTGGTATTGATAAGATGCCTTTGATGAGGCAATATGCTTTTAGGAATCTAACATATAGCAAAAGGACTTAGAGGCAAAGGCCTTGGGCAGGGTGTGACACACAGGGCAGAGCTACTTGGAAATGGGGAAGTTCTAGTGCTTACAGAGGGATTCTGGGGCATTAGTGCATGAACATGATGGTGTACAGCCATCAACCCCGCCCCCAGTGCAGCTCAAGATATAGGGTGGAAAACAGAAAGCTAGAGCCAGTTTTTAAAAGCAAATGATGCCAGGCATGGTGGTGTATACCTCTGAATCCAACACTCAGGAGGCTGAGGTAGGAGGATGGCTGACAGTTTGAGTCTAGACTGGCTTACAAAGTGAGCTCAAGCCCAGCCTGAACTACATAGTAGGACCCTATGTCAAAAAGACCAAAAAAAAAAAAAAAAAAAAAAAAACCCAACAAAACAAACAACAAAAAAAGACAAAATACCCCCCGTAAGGAGACCATATGTGTATATATGCTTACAGAGAAGGGCACATGAGCAATGGATAAAGTCAATAAGTCTGGATAACTGGGAGGGGCCATAGAAAGGACATTCACCCTTCTCCTTGGGGTGAGAATAAAAATATCATCTAGGCATAGTGGCAAACTCCTGTGATCCCAAGCACTTGGGAGATGGAGGCAGGATTGGTGTGAATTCAAAGCCAACCTGGGCTACATAGTGAATTCAAGTCTGGCCCTGAACTACATAGCAAGACCCTATCTCAAAATAATAATAATTATTATAACATCAAATAGTTACCTTATAGCAAAACCTGAATGTTAGTTGGGTGTGGTACCATATTCCTGTAATCCCAGCACTTGTGGGAAGCTAAGGAAGGAGAATCATGAGTCCAAGCCCAACCAGGGGAAGCTTGGAAAAAAACATCTCTCTCTCTCTCTATTTTTTTTTTTTTTTTTTTTTGTATTTTTGGGAAAGGGTCTATAGGGTGTTCAGGGTCTCACTGCTAGATCAGACTTGTAGTGATCCTCCTGTTTACAGCCTCTTAAGAGCTGGGATTTTTTTTTTTTTTTTTTTTTTTCCAGAACCCAGGATTGAACTCAGGCCCTTGCACTTGCCAAGGACATGTTTATTCTACAGAGCCATCTCCCTGGTCCCTTAGAGCTGGGATTACAGGTGTGCCATCACAGCCCAGTCTCAAAAAAACATACCTCAAAACAAAAATAGATAAATGGGACTGAGGATATAACTCAGTGGAAAGGCCTTGGGTTCAATCCCAAGTACAAGAGAAAAACACCACACACACACACACACACACACACACACACACACAAGTATTGCAGGGATAGAAAAATAACGTTCTTACTCTGAGGGATTCCACACCAGGGCTGAGACTGGCCCCTGATCACACAGTGAACCGTCAAAGTGTATGTGTCTGGAACCCCAGAGACCATTCCAGGAACAAGTATTGGCTAGAAGAGGCCAGGGTGGGGACAGTCCACCCACTAGTGTCCTTGCAGGAAAGGTGCAGACTACTTCCTGCCTGGAAAGGGGTCAGCCCAGCACATCTGGCTCCCATCAGATAGGCCTGCAGGGCTTTCATTCCCACCCAGACCCTACCCTGGTATGGGGAACAGTGTGGCTGATCCTTTCCCACCCGGGAATACACAGGGCCACGGCCACCAAGACGGGATGGATACTGGCCTGTTCCCATTGGAGGGCAGCAGGGAAGGCACTAGGCACAGAGGCTGCACACAGGGGTCCTCTGGGGAGAGGCTACTCAGCAGGTCCTTCATCCTGAGTAGGACAGAGGGGACAAAGGACAGGCTCTGCAGGGAGCCAGGAAGAAGAGGGCTCCCCCACCAACCCACTGTCCTCCAGGGCACTGTGTAATTAATTCTTTGTGACTCCAGATGTTCAGCAGCTGTCTTGGCCATTTCCGCCCCTTCTCCTGACCCTGCATCCGCCAGGAAGTGTCCCCTCCTGTCCTTGGGCTTCAAACCACCCCCACCTTCCCTGAACCCCATTTCCTGAGCAGAGGCGTTTGTGCAAACTCAGCTCCCCCTCCTGCTGATCTGATTCGCTTCAACTTTCCCAAGGCCAGGGCACTGCTCCCTGGGCTTGGGGCTACTGTGGTCACTTGTGAGGCACTGGACATACTCTGTCAGGGGCTCTGATACTGGCTCCAGCCCCTCTGGCCTCTGGGGCTGGTTTTCTCTCTCTCCTTTCCTTCCTTCTTCAAGGTTGGCTCTGCCTGCTGAGCAGCATAAATCAAGGGCCTCCAGGGAGGCAAACAGAACTGGCCAGGGAGGAAGCATTGCTGCAGTGGGGGAGGGGGTAGGTCCAGGAGCGAAGGCCCCATGGGGGTGGGGTGCATGCTCAGATGTCTGTCTGGAGGTGGGGGAGAGGGATTCCTCTAAGAACTGATAAGCAGGGACACAGAATCCCCCCAGCTCTGTTGCCCTTTCCTGAGCAAAGGGGTGGGGCACAAGAGGTCACTGCTGCAGCTGGTCCAATCTGGGGGGCTTTCTGGAGAAGGGACAGCTCCCATCCTGTCACATGTTTTCCTATCTCTCAAGAGCTGGTGGTTTTGGGGCACTCAGGCTGCCTTGGGCTGGCGGGGGTCAAGAGCCAGGCCAGATACAGGCTAAGGCACAGAGCTCCTGGGGACCATAGCTCCACCTCACTGACCTATGTCCCCTAGAATCTGGTCTCTGGTTCTTCCCCTTCTCTTTTGGTGCAGGGGCAGGCTAAGGGCAGATGGTTCCGGTTGAAGAAAAGTCTCCATTTTCAAACAGGTCTGAGAGCAGAGCAAGCTGGGAGACTGTTCCTCCTAGGATAAGGCAGGGCCAAGTGGAAGTTTTCCCTGGGGAATCACAACAAAACATAGCACCTCCCACCTACTATGTGAACAGACTTCTAAGACATTTGCCACTGGTGCTGAGGCCACTGTCCTTGCAGGGTCTGCATCAGGGGTGGCAGGCCTCAAGGGTCCCTTCCTACCCACTGCCTAGATCTGTAAAGGAGGCAGAGACTTGGACCCCTTACCTAGCTCTCCTGTTTCCGGTCAGGATTACTCCTATGGTCACAGGAAATGCCTAGCACCCTTGGGCCTACACCCACACCACAGCATGCCTGTGAGAGGTTCCTAGAAGGTCCTGGAAAGTTTTCTCTCTACCACTGACAAAGACCTGAGAAAGTCCATTTAGACAAGAAAATGTTCCGTTTGATTCACAGCCTAGAGGTTTTGGTCCATGGGGGGCTGGCTTTGTTGCTTTAGGCCTGTGGCAAGGCAGAAACATCCTGGCAGAAGAATATAGGGGAGGGAAGCTGCTCCCCTCACAGCAGCCAGGAAGCAAGAGAGCCAGAGAGGACAAAAAAATATAGTGCACCTTGGCTTATTGATGGCATTATGTTCCAATAAGCCCATAGTGAGTTGTAAATATTATAAGTAAAAAAATACATTTAATGTCCCTTACCTCTGGATCATCAGACTACCTTAAATAGATTCTCATAACACATCAGGTGACAGTTGGGTAAAACCATCTAACACAAAAGCCTGTTTTATAATAGTGTTGTCTCTCATGTAATTTAGTGAATGCTGAACTGAAAGTAAAAGCCGAGTGTGTGCCTGGGTGCACTTCCACACTACGGTGAAAGGGGAACCAATCATCTAAGTATGTCCCATGCAACATTTGGGACATACTTAGAGTCAAAAAGTATTTGCTCTTTATCTGAAACTCAACCTTACTGGGTATTCTGTATTTTATCTGAACCCCAGATGTGGAGGGAATAGTCAGCCCCCAAATCACTTTGTCCAGTGATTCTTGTCCTGTCCATCCATCCATCAGCTTATTCCAAAGTCCCTAAGGACTACAGTATTTGGGCCAGGTAGCATCTCAGTGTGGAGCTGGGACAAAAAAAAAGCAGAAACGAGTTACTGGGTCCTAGACCCCTTCCCTAAAGCCTGGGATCTCTCAGGGAGGAACTACATCCTCAGTCCTTAGGGGGGGAAAAAAAACTGATACAAGGACTCAGTTGTTCAGGATGGGCTTGAACTTGCCATCATCCTATGACTTTTGCCTAAATATCTGGGATTTGGCATTCAGACCACACCCTGTCTTATCTCTGCTTCCTCAGGTGTGCTGGCTTTCTCCAGTACAGGAGAAAAAGAGGAACCCATCAGAGTCCTCTAAGAAAGAGGAAGGGACAACTTGTGTGGTGGCTTGAGGAGGAGTGGGGACTCAACCAAGGGCTGAAAAAGAGGAACCCCAGTCAGGCAGGACCCACCTGAAGAAGGTCATTGCAATTTCTGGGGCCAGTGAAAAGAGGATCCAGAAAAGGTGAGGGAGGGGGGTTTCCAAAGTGTATGAGCCCAATTTCCTGGGAAGCGGGGCAGGAGGAGCCGAGGGGCAGGCCATGAACAAACTACCTCCTTGCTCAAGCAGATGCCTCATTCACACACCAGCCTTACTGGGGAGATGGAAATCCAATGACCCCAAGGTGGGTACCCAGTGCAAACTTGGCTCAGGTATCCAAAATCTTGCTTTCTTCCTAGCTAGATCCCAGAATCTGCCAAGAAGAGGCAAAGGCTGTCCATTTCTGGCTTCTGTGATGCCCATCTTCAGTTCAGAGGGAGATGGGAGTGGCTCATGGTATAGCTTGGGGAAGGTGTGACTGCTGTAGAAGCCTAAGTCAGCTGTTCTCGGGTGGACAACATTTGAGGACCACTATGCCTTGGAACTCTCTGTGCACTCATCACTCTAGTGTCATCTCTTTCCCCAGCAACAGTGACTCACAAAGCTGGGTGGTGCCTGACAGATGCAGCCTCCCACTGGCTCTGGAAGCCAGGTCACAAAGGCCATTACTGCATGCCAAGACAGTCCTGTGTAGCATTCTTCTCTGCAGCTGGGCAGGCCTCCTGCCATCCCACAGTCCCCCGACTGGGTCTCAGGACTAGTGCAGCAAAGCACGAGGCCTCACTGTGCCCATGTGTGTCATCTGTTTTGTGAAGGCATTAGTGCATGTGTTCAAGATCTACCTGACAGCCAACTATACCTACAACTTCCGCAGCTGGCCCGTGGACTTTCGCTGGGATGATGTGTGCTCCGCTGGTGGAGGTGGCAGCAGTCATCGGGCACTGACATGCACAGCAGCTGCTGCAGGTGTGTGGTTGCTTCGGGATGCAGCACTGGGAGGAGATGCACCAGGGCGGCCACTGCGCCGGGCTCGCAGCCAGGCACAGTGCCTCCTGCAGCAGATTCGAGAGCTGCCCAGCCAGCTTACCAGCTATGCCCTGGCCCATTCATTCGGGCGCTGGCTTGTGTACCCTGGCTCCATGTTCCTGATGTCCCGAGCACTGCTGCCACTACTGCAGCAGGGCCAAGAGCGCCTTGTGGAGCGCTACCACGGCCGGCGTGCCAAGCTGGTGGCCTGCGATGGCAACGAGATTGACACCATGTTCATGGATCGCCGCCAGAACCCTGGCAGCCATGGTCGTGGCCTGCATCTAGTCATTTGCTGCGAAGGCAATGCTGGCTTCTATGAGATGGGTTGCCTGTCTGCACCACTTGAAGCTGGCTACTCAGTGCTAGGCTGGAACCATCCAGGTTTTGGGGGAAGCACAGGTGCTCCATTTCCACAGCATGATGCCAATGCCATGGATGTAGTGGTCAAGTATGCCCTGCACCGCCTGCAATTTCCACCTGCACAAGTGGTGGTCTATGGCTGGTCCATTGGAGGCTTTACAGCAACCTGGGCTACCATGACTTATCCAGAGCTGGGAGCACTGGTGCTAGATGCCACCTTTGATGACCTTGTGCCCCTAGCACTGAAGGTCATGCCCCATAGCTGGAAGGGACTGGTGATACGCACTGTGAGGCAGCACTTCAATCTTAATGTCGCCGAACAGCTGTGCTGCTACCCCGGGCCAGTGCTACTGCTCCGGCGCACCCAGGATGATGTTGTCAGCACCTCAAGCCACCTGACTACCCTGCCCCCCGGAGATGTGGAGGGTAACCGTGGCAATGAACTGCTGTTGCGCCTACTGCAGCATCGGTATCCAGCCTTGATGGCACAAGAGGGCCGTGTTGTTGTGACCCGCTGGCTGCGCTCCAACAGCCTGGCACAGGAGGCTGCCTTCTATACACGCTACCGTGTGGATGATGAGTGGTGCCTTGCGATGCTGCACTCTTACCGTGAGCGCTGCCAGGAGCAGGCCTGGGGTCCACATGGGCCCTCCTTCCCCTGGCTTGTGGGCCAGGGCCTGAGCACACGGCGGCAACGCCAGCTTGCATTGTTCCTTGCACGCAAGCACCTCAGAAATGTGGAAGCAACTCACTGTAGCCCACTGGAGCCTGAGGACTTCCAGTTGCCCTGGAGGCTGTAGCCTGGGCTGGTGAGGCTCCTGCTGCAGGTATTCCACACCTTTCCAGCCTAGGGTTTATTCCCTTCCCTACAACCCTGATCACAAAAGCTAGTCCTGCCCAGTATCCTGACCTGGTGTCTGAGGAGGGTAGGGAGTATATCTGGACCATGGTCCTCCTTCACAAGGGCATTCAGATCTTCCTTTTGGTTTTACCATCTTCTCTTTCCTTTCCTTCTGCAAACAATTTGGACAACTGTGCCCAGTTTCCAAAGGGAACGCAAAGATGAACCTGGCCCAATTTATGGTAATACTGTGTGATGAGTGACTGATCATTACAAAGGCTGTTGGGAATGGGCTGTGAGGCCACAGGGAGGCGCTCTTCACCCAGCCTGGTTTCCAGGAAGAGGGAAAAGGTTGCCAACTGGGTTCAAGTGCACAAGTTGCCCCTATCTGTGAAAGGACAGTGGAGACCTAGTGTCATAACAGGACGCTCCCAGCTGCTCTCCAGGGTCCCTTTTCCATATCCATTTTTCCCCAATACTCATATTCTACAGAGGAGACAGTTTACTTGAAGTAACTGTATAGGATACCATAAGGCTTAGAGACACTCGCACTGACGATTCATAACTGGGCATCTGTTGGGCCAGCCCTGGGCTTGTTCATAGCTCAGTAATGCAACACAGAATGAAGCCAAGCTCTGGCTCACTATCTTTAATTCAGTCACTTTTTGAACCAGGGGCTTCTGCCTGTCTCTTTCACTCACAACTCCTTTGTATAGGGGCTGGGCAGGTTGGGGGAGCACGGTGGCAAGTGGGCAGGGTATATTAGTGGTAAAAGATTTAGAGAATCAGGAAGACACCTGGGGAAGAGAGGTACCAAGTGAAGCGGGGAGGGCAGTGTGAGCAGCTCCCACGCCTTGAGCTAGCAGCCGCAGTGGAAAGACTGACCGGGTGTGCAGAGCAGGGAGATTAGATTTGAAAGGGTATGAATATCACTTAAGGATCTTCCAGGAGCAAGTAGGGGCCAAAGAATGTGAGACTTGTTCTAGAAGCAGGATGCTAGTGGTCATATCCTTTCCTGTGAAGCCAGGCAGCCTCTTGCTCCAGGGTCCAGTTGCTGAATGACCTTGGGGAAGTTACTTTAGCTTATTTCATCAGTAAAATGGTAAAGATGACAGTGGTGGGATTACTAGTTGCTATGAAAAGGAAACGGGAAACACCAGGGTGCACGCACACGGTGAGGGAGAACGCACACGAGAGGACTCACCGCTGGGTACATGACCCTGCGAACTCCAGTACTAGGCTCAGTGCACAGCCCAGGGCAGACACACGCCCGGGCTTAGGGGTCCTGGGACCAGCCAGAGGGCAGCGGCGCCTGCAGGCAAGAGGACAAATCGCGATCTCTCCTTTTTCTGTCACTTCACACAAAAAAAATTATCATAAAAAGATCAACAAAAGACAAGAGCAAAAATGCTATAGGGGTTTGGATGGGGAGAGGGTGATCACCAAGTCGGGAGCCGGGCCTTGGAGGGAGCCGGAGCATTCCGAGTCCGGCCAGCAGGGGCGCGCGGCCGCAGCGCGGGCGATACGGGCTCACAACGCCCAGGGGCCGAGGCGCCCGGGCCGCGGCTTCCGCAGGGTCCATTCGGACGTTCCTCCCCTTTCCCACTTCTCCAGGTTCCGGCTAGTTCGGCCTTTCTACCTGCGCGTCTTGCTGGTAGCGCCAGCCTAGGGGCGGGCCCAGCCTCCGCATCCGGCGCTGGCTGCACGGGCGGCCTATCCAGTTGGAAGGGCGGAGCAGGCGGCATCAGCGGACGCGTTCATTGGCCACCGCTGGCGGGGAGGGGCGGGGAAGAAGGCGGAGCGCCAACGCGAGCGGAAGTGGGTCGAAGCGTCGCTGCTGCGCACGGCTGCGGTGGATGTGCGGTTCCGCTGCTTGGAGTCTCTTCTCCGGTTGATCCGGGGCCCGCCTGTTTGGTCGGTGTAGCTCCCTCAAGCCCGGTCCCGACGTCGGCTGCGGCCGGCCCGCCGACTGAACATGGACTCCGCCGGCCAAGGTACCCGGCGCCTCTGCCACAGATGGGCTGGGCCGCCCCGCTCTGCGCCCTGGCCGGGAGTAGCGTCAGGACCCCCGGGCCTCTGCGGGCTCGCACATCCCGAACCTGAAAATCATGATGGCTCGCCCCATCATGCATCTTGTCCTCTCTGCAGAGGACCTGCTGGCCTCCCGTGGGTCAACTCTGAGGTCCAGTTTCCCCAGTGTTCTCTTGTGCCTGGCGTTGGGCGTTTTCTGACTGCAGGCAGCTCTCGTTATGTCACTGCCCCTTGTCCAGGCTTTGATGATTCTCCCACTATTTCAGTCTTTTCGAGGGCCGTCGGGGATGCCAGTCTGGCCGTGGATCCTGGCCGAAGCGTTTGGGCGTTCAGCGCAGCGTCCCTTGGGTGGCAACGCTCCTGGTAGTCTAGTCTGTTAGAGTTGCATCATAGGGAGAAGGGTGGAGTGAGTCAGAGGCACACCCAACTCATCGGCCTGTTTCCAGAAACACACCCGGGTAGGAGGAGGCCAGTGAGGGTAGTGGAGCAGGCCCAGGTTACGATATTGGGAAAGTAGTGTATGCCTTGCCTTCCATTTTGGAGCTCTCCAGAAAGGATGCTGAATCCCTGCGTTGAGGTAGCTGTGCTGGGTAAGTTCAAGCTCTTCTGCTGTTTGCTAGGATCAACATAGTAAGCACTTTAGGGTTAATGTACCTGGGTTCTTATACATTCTGGAATGTTTGTTTGTGGTACTAAATATTGAACCCAGGGCCTCACACTTGCTGCTGAGCTACCCTACTGTCTCATTTTTTGAGATGGTCTCACAAAGTTTCCAAAGGCTGGCCTAGGATTTGCAGACCTCCTGCCTCAGTCTCCAGAGTAGGTGAATTTTCTGGGATACAGCGCCACATTTGGCAGTTTTTCTTTTGATAGCTGTTGAGCTGCACATGGTGGCACCTGCATGTAAATCTAGTTAGTAGTTGGAGGCAGAACAAAACTGAAGGCTGGCCTGCACAACTTAGTAAGACCTTGCCTCAGAATAATGTAAAAATGGGCTGAGAGTGTAGTAGAGAGGTACAGTGACTGTGAGTTCAGTCTTCAATACCAAGGTAAAATGAAGAAAAAAAATTGCATCAAAAATCTCCCATTGTAGCTTGGAATCCCAGCACTTGGAGGTTGAGAAAGGAGGATCACTGCGAGTTTGAGGCTAGCGTGGGCTACAAAGTGGGTTAAAGGCCAGCCTGAATAGCATATCGAGACCCTGTCTCGAAAAAGCAAAAAAGGAAAAAAAAAAGTCTAGTTCTGATAAATTAATGGGACTCATTGTTTTACATGCATCTTTAATTCAGGTAAGGGTTAAAAGCACTAGTTGATAAGAATGGGGAAAAACTGAGCACTTACTATGTGCCAGACTGATGTAAGTTTATTTCTCAGATGATTTTTAAAATTGTTTTTAATCTTTCTTTTTTTAATGTATTTAATACAGAATCTACAGGGTCTCACTATGTAGATTGGACATAGTGATTCTCCTGTTTTCAGCCTTCAAGCGCTGGAATTACAGGCGAGTGCCACCATGCCCAGTATCAATTGGTATTTCTGTGCGCCTGGGTGGGGTGTAGGGGTGGGGGAGTGGGGGGTGGGGTGGTGCAGCATAGCATAGCATGCCAGGGATCAAATCTTGGCTGTTGCACTCTCCCTAAGCAGGCCCTTTAGTCTGCTGAGCTATCTGGCCAGCTCTGTTTTTAATCATTGTTTATTTATTTGGTACAGGGTCTCACTACACAGTGAAGATTCATAGTGATTCTCCTGTCTCAGCCTCCCTAGGGCTGGGATTACAGGCATGCACCACTATACCCAGTTTTGGTGGCCCGAACAGCACTCCTGGAATTCTGGGGCTGGTGCATCATATAGTACCAGGGATCAAATCCAGATCCTTGCACTTGTCAGGCAGGTGCTTAGACCACTGGGCTAGTTCCTCAAACCCTATCAAGTGATTTTTTTTTTTTCCCCCCTCAGTTCAGCTCACCCTGGGGGCTTGGCATGTGGTGGGATGGGATGGAACCACAGTCCCTGTGCTTGCCTAATCATGTGCTTTAGACCGTTGCACTATCTCACTGGCCCTCAAATGTTTTTTTTTGGTGGAACCAGGGATTGAACTCAGGCCCTTGCACTTGCCAGGGAAGCGCTTATTCCACTGAGCCATCTCCCTGGCGCCCCTCAAATGATTTTTTAATAATTGTAGAATAACACCTTCCGATTGGTCCTTGTATTATCCATATTTTTCAGATGAGTGTAGCAAGAACTGAGCTCACCCAGGAGTGAATTAGGACTGTACTTGATTATTTTTGCTAAACAACACACTTTTCCTCTGTGGTGTTTGCTCACACACCCGATTTGGTGTGACAATTGGTGGGACTATGTTTTCCTCTCACCTCTGCACATGCTGGCTATCTCCTGGCTTTTGGATGAGTATCAATGATGACATTAAAGGGGATTTTTACTTGGTGACTCCTTGCAGGGCTGGATGACTAACACATGTTACTTGTATGTAATTTTAGCATGTCCCTGGTGGGGTGGAGTAGAAAGTGATGCTTTTGCTGCTGATCACCATGTTATGGTCCTTTGCTCTAAAACATTGAAAGATCTGTTGTATTGGGCTCTCTCTTTGTAGCAAGCATTTTCTGCCTTAGATAGTATTCTGACAAGAGAAACCAGAGTTGGGTTTGACTACCTTGGCAAGCATTTCTAGTGCCCTAGCAGTACAAGTGGTGTTGGGTTTGCTTCTTAGGTGGCCTGAGAGAGAGCTGTCCTGACCATACTCACGCATCTTGGAAGTATTACTAGGCTCGTGGCCTCCCTTCCACCCGTTCCCTGGCCACCTGCCCTCCCTCCCTTCCCTCATTTCCCCCTCCCTTCCCCTTCCTTCTTCTCTCCCTCCCTTCCTTCCTGGGAGATCTCACCCTATCTGCTTCCTGAAAACTACCTTACTGGACACTTTCTGACATCATTTTGTCTCCAGCAGATATCAACCTGAATTCGCCTAACAAAGGTCAGCTGCCCGACTTCATGATTGATGTCCCTGTTGGTCCAGGTGTGGCTGCCCAGACTCCTGCTGTTGAGGGTCTGACGGAAGCAGAAGAGGAGGAACTCAGGACTGAGCTTGCCAAGGTGCTGTGGTTTTCTGGGGTGACCAGGATTTAGGGCTGTCTTGGGTTACTGTGGGACGGAACGCTGCCTGTGCTCTGGAGCAGTTGCCTTGCTAGGTCACCCTCCTGGCTGCTCTGTATTCCCACCCATTATGGGGTATCACTTTGTGTCTCCTGGCGTGGAGGCTGCCTTGAGAAAAGTAGCTGCACAGCTTGCTAGGCAGCTTGGCTTGTTTTTATATATATATATATATATATATATATTTTTTTTTTTTTTTTTTTTTTTTTTTTTTTTTTTTTTTTTTTTTTTTTTTTTTTTTTATTGGCAGAACCGGGGATTGAACTCAGGCCCTTTAGGTTGCCAGGGAAGCACTTATTCCACTGAACCATCTCCCCAGCTGCTTGGTTTGTTTTGTTGGGATTAATAATTAACAGTTGCTTTTGAGACCTTATGAATCTGCCTTCCCTAGGCATTAATTTTTATTTTGAAAACAGTGGTTTTTAGGGCATTGTGGTGGTGCATCCCTGTAATCCCAGCATTCAGGAGGATGAGGCAGGATTGCTATGGGAGTCTGAGGTCAGCTTGGGCTACAGCCCTAGTTGGAACATTGAGTTCTAGGCTGGCTCAACTACATAGTGAAATGCTGTCTCAAATACACACAAAAAAAGAGAGAGAGAGAGAGAGAAAATAGTGGATTTATTTTATTTATTTATTTTGGTAAAATTACATGCTTCATGTAATGTTTAAGATCCCTTAAGAGTAAAATAATTAAAAACTTTTGTGTACCATCAGGCATAATTTTTATTGAAAACAACTGACACGACTTTCACTGTACCTGTGATAGAGTTCAGTGCTAAATATCTGATAACAGGGTATATCCAGGTCCAAGAAGAATTTGTTTTTGTTTAAGAATAGGTAGATTTAGAAATAGGAGGCATAGTGTTACTTTCAGAGTTGAATTGCGAGGTGAACAAGTTCTCTGTTATTTAGCAATTTCAGTTTGTCCCTCAGTGTGGTGGTGCATGGCTGTAATCCTAGCACTCTGGGTGGATTTCAAGTTGAAGCTCAGTCTGGGATACTTAGTGGGACCCGGCTTCAAGAAATAGAGATCTGGGGTTGTAGCTCATGCAGAGATCTTGGTTCAGGGCTGGTGATGTAGCTCAGTGGACTGAGCACCTGCTTGGGCAAGCACAGGGACCCATGTTTCATCCCTTTCATGTACCCCACCAGCCCTGCCCCTATCCCCACCCCTGGAGTGTGGTGAGCCTGCCCCTGGCAGGTGCACACCTGCAATCCCAGAGCTGAGGAGGCCGAAAACAGGAGGATCACTAAAAGTCCAAGCTGCATAGTGATAACCTGTACCATGTATCAAATTGAAAAAAAAATTTTTGGGCTGGCAAGATAGCTCAGCGGTCTAGAGCGCCTCTCAGGGACCGCGATTCGAGCCCCAGCACATGCCATGCCAGCCCCTCCCCGCAGGGCGGGCTGAGCTTACCCCCTACCCCTGCAAAAAAAAAAAAAAAGAATCCATGATGGGTAGCGAGACACTGTAATAAATAAAGGAATTTAAAAAAAAAAAAAAAAAGAAAAGAAAAAAAAATT
>PVKA01028949.1:0-28843 GCA_004027165.1 Ctenomys sociabilis
TAAGTAAGCAGCTACACTCTTAATTTACTGATAAGAGACATCTGCTAAAATAATATCTGTAAATATAATATCATGTATGCACCTTGTATGATACCAAAACATTATGAAAACAGTTTGCAATGTATTAATTTATCGAATCTGTCTTGTTAAGGTGTCTTGAAACTGTCTGATTGATATTTGTACTTCAATAAAATAAAAATAAATTTAAAAAAACAACCATTGCTGAATTTCTATTATTTTGATTAGTGAAATTCTGTATTGTTTCTAATTTTTTACTATCTTTCATTCACTGTAAAAATAGAAATAAATAAAAATGAATAACTTTAACTACGTTAAAAAATAAAAAATAAAGTGAATCTGAGAGACACCTAAATTCAGCATCTGGACAGAGATACTGAGAGATGAGGAAACAGGCTTACAACCAGACCAGTTGATGTCCTTTATCCCACCAGTAGCTCATATTCCTCATCAGCACTCAATAATTTTACATAAATTGTCACTTTTCCTCTGGCCCTCAGATGCTCCTACAAGGTAATCTAAATCTGTGTCTGCCCATCAGACATTCCTAAGACTCCAAACAAAGTCTGTTAAATATAGTTTCTCCATTGGAATGGTGGATAAATTTTAAAATATAATCATAAAAAATTACAAATAGAAAGAGAAAGCTGTAACCCTGAAACAAGCTCCATAGAATCTGCCCAGTGAGGGCCAGTGAGATAGCTCAGCAGACTACACGCCTTCTTAGGCAAGTGCAGGGACCAGGTTCAATCCATGGGACCACACACCACATCAGACCGTCCCTCAAGAACCCTGAGCCAGCCCCCAAGACCGGGCATGGGGGAGCTTGCCTGTAATCCCAGCACTGGGGAGTCTGAAAGCAGGAGGATCGCTATGAGTGAGACCCTGTACCAAATACATTAAAGAGGAAAAAAGAAAGAAAGAAACTGTCCAATGATGGGTACTTGGAAAAACATGGAGTTAAAAACAAGAAGAAAAAACTGCTAAACAGAGAAATGATCATCCAAAACTCTGGGACAATTTCAAAATACATGCATTAAATGCTACTAAGAAAAGACATTGAGAAGAAAACAGAGAAGGAAGCATGTGAGGTAATAAGCAGCTAAGCCACTTTCAGAAGTAGTAATCATGCAATCAGAATCAAGAGCTCAAAGGGCACATAAAAAGAGAGAGAGCATCAGAAAGGAATATGTCATAGATACTATTTTCTTTCTTCGTAATTAACCTAAAAGCCAATTTTTAAAAAACAAAAATTTGATCAAAATAATTGGAATTAACTACAGAAAATTAATGAAGGAAGAGACTTGAGAAAACATGTATAATGTGATTTATATGAGGTGAAGCAGTGTCGCTTCAAGGTGGATTCAAACAACCAGTGAATGTCTACAGCAAACTATAAAACCATCAAAACCATTATTCAGGTATAATATGCTACATAGAAGCTTTATAGTAGCTTAAAAGTATGAAAAATCAAAGAAGTCAGTAAAAGACAAAGCAAGTTAATTCACACATTCTGAAGTTTCACTTAATTTATCACACTCTGGATAAGAATAAGACAAAATGCATATTTTCAACAGGTAGAGGGACATCACAAGACAATAATCACAGGAAAACCCAATGAGATTCAAAAACATATATGCTTCTTCACTCAAGTGAGAGCAAGGAGAGGGGCAGTAGAGGCAATTTTGAGAGTTTGTAGACATTTTTTAGAAGAAGTGAATGATACTTAAAAGCAGACAGTATCGTGCAATGAAGTTCTGCTATGCAGCGGTGGCCACAAGCTGAAGGAAGCTGAGATGCAGACCTTCGCCACAAAAGACGACCAGGAAGATAAAGTTTCTCAGACAGTTTCTCTCACCTCTCTCCTAAAGAAGTTAGAACTGTCTTCTAAAGAAGAAATGAGAATTCTGCCTGGGCACGGTTACAAGTTTTAATCTCTTCTCTTTCATGGTAAACATTTCCTGATTATTTGATGAGATTCCTAGAGAGGGGATTTAAGATGATGGCATTTCTTTTAGAAGAAGTCTCTCAGTCACACTAGGGAATTCTGAAAGAGTCTCTTTTACACCAGGAGGCGAAGGCAAGAGAAGGTTAGGGAGCCCTTAATTCTAAGGCAGCTTCTAAGCCTTCTATTTTCCTGTCTTGCCAAATCCTCAGCATGTCAAAGGGTCACAGTGTTGTGTTGTTTTCTAAGCCTGAACAGCAAAAATATTGGAAAGTGAAGAAATAATGGAAGTTATAGTCAGTAATAAATTATTGCAAATATGGTCGATATTAAAGCAAATAAAGTGTAATCAACTTAAATGAAAATGGTCAAATACATCGAATTAATGATAGATACTATCCGATGGGTTTTAAAAATTCAAGAACGAAGCATAACTTCTGTATCCTAAATCCATATTAAATCTAAAGATTCAGGTATGAAATGCAGACAGATATGCCATTAAATAAAAAATAGACTGCTATATTAACTTCAGATATAGAATTCATAGGAAAGAAACTTTACAAAGAGAAAGAGTAGCGTTATATAATGATAAAGGTGTCAATTCCTCAAAGGAGAGTAACAGCCCTATGTAAGTAAAAACAGCATCAAAACATACCAGGTAAGGCATGCCAGATAGCTCAGCGGACTAAAGCACCTGCTCAGGCAGCTGAGGTTCCATCCCCAGTGTGCCGTACTGGCTCTGCCCTCGGGGCGTTCTGAGGTGGTAATTGTAACTCGGTGTGCTGGTGTAGTCCCAGTGCTCCGGAGGCTGAAGAAAACAAATTCAATCTGTGTAGTGAGACCTTGTAGACCCTGTACTAAATACATAAAGAAAAAGAAGATTTACAAAAAATTAATAAATAAATGTTTTTAAAAAGTAATTAATTAAAGCAAGATACTAGTCTCAGTTACAAAAAATAAAACAAGTTCTAATATCATTTCATAACTGTGAAAATGGCTCAGGTCAACAAAATGAACAATAGTAATGTCTGGTAAAAATATAAAGCGATAAGAACTCTAGTTTATTGCTAGTTGCAATCCAAAAAAGGTAAAGCCACTTTAAAAGGTAGCTTGGCAGTTTTCTTATAAAACTAGGCATATTTTTACCATATGATCCAGAAATCATGCACTATAGCATTTACTCAACTGCTTTGAAAACTTATGTCCACATAAAACCTAAACACAAATGTTTATAGCAGTTTAACTCTAATTCCCAAACTTGGAAGCAACTAAAGTGTTCCTCAATAAGACTTTCTAAGTGGATAATTAAATCTGTAGTTGCAAAGCAATATTATACTGTGACCAAAAACCAGAAGAGGTATCACACCACAGCAAGATAAATGACTCTTACATACACAGAGCCACTGATAGAAATGAGAGTGGCAATTCCACAAAGTGCGTGACACCAATTTTGTGATAATGATGCAGGGTCTTCTATAGAGACAGCAAACTTGTCAGTGGTGAGTTCAAGTAGAAGGGGAGGGGTTGAGTAGCAGGGACAGATACAGCACAAGGAACTGGGAGAAGGCAGTGAGCTATTCCATCCAACATTTCAATAGTGAATATACATTTAGCATTTATCAAAATCAAAAGGAACTTACTTATAGGACAAGGTAGAATTTAATGTGTGAAAAAAAAATTGAACAGTTATTCAGCAGGTCAAGGGACCTTTGGATACCATGCAAAATGTGACTAAACATGCTAATTATATTACAGATCTACGAAACAGTCACACTAAGGGGAGAACAGGGTGAAAATAAAGAAAATTATAATTCTGGAACTATTTCAAAAGGACAGAGGGGGCAGCAAAAGATCTATTAGCTTAAGATGGACTAAAATGAATAACAATGTAAAGTAGTAAGGAATCATATACTGAAGTGTAAACATGTAAATATCTGTACTGAATAGAATAAATGTTTGCATAAATAAGTGAAAAAATAAATTGATAAATATCACATACAGAAGAATTTCAAATAGATATACTTCCTCTGTTAAGGGCACGATGTATAACTCCTCACTCCTTAAGCTTGAGGTGTGCAAAGCCACTTTTTCACAAGTAATTTAGTGATGAGAGAGGAAAATATGAAGCGTGATAAATCTGCCAAACACCGACTTGAGTCAGGTGGTCAAGCTTAACACCATCAGGGATTATAATTTCATTGTTTTTGTTTTCAGCACTGGGGACTATACCTAGGTCTCACCCATTCTAGGTACGCACTCCACCAATGCCTTACATCGTCAGCTAACCAGTACGTGTTCTTGATACAATGTGATGGCACAGGGAGTTTGTCTTTATTGTACTTCTTTGCAAAATTTTGCCCAAGTCTGATTGTGAGAAAAGCTTTAAAGCATTTCCAATTAGGGATCATTCTGCAAAATGCCTGACGACCATTTCCTAACAGAATAGGGAAGCATACTTCTGGGTATTTATGAAGTTGATTGATACGGAGGCCAGCCACAGATGGGAGGAGACCCTTCCTGCCTATGAGTTGCAAGATCCAGTAGGCCTATCATGTGAATGAGAGGAAAAAGGGGAAGGTGGGGAGCATTTGAAAGCTCCATAGAGCAGGTGAGCTCTTGATCCTGCCATTGGCATTAGGGACACTAGACTACAGCACCTTCATTCTTTCAACTTACACTCACTCCACTGGCTTTCCTGGGAAATGCTAGGCCTTCAGCTTTAGAAGGCAACTCCTAGCTGGTTCCCTTGTTCTGGGGGTTCCAGCCCCTTGGACTTCTCTGAAAGCCACTGTGAACATTGGCCCTCTGACTCTGTAAGCCAATTCACTAAATCAATCCTCTTTCATAATTTTAAATGTCATATTCATGCATGCATAAATAGATGCTGTTTTTCAGAAGAACCCTAACCAACCAACCCTAGCTAATAAAAGCATATTGGTCTCTAGTTTTTTCTAGTTTTCTTTTTTGGGGTCACATTTTTGATGTCAGGATAATGGATCTCCTATCATGAATTTGGGAGAATTCTTTCCCTTTTGATTTCAAGCAATGGTTTGAAAATTGACATTAGCTTTCTTTAAAAGCTTGCTAGAATTTCACAGGCAAGCCATCTAGATCTAGGATTTTCTTTTGGGGATATTTTTATTATTTATTCAATTGTTCGGAATTGTATTGATGTTTATAGATTACGTATTCAAAGAAAATCATTTCTTCTTCTAGATTTTTCAATTCATTACCATACAGTTGATCTAATAGTCCCTGGTTGCCCATTGTATTTCTGTGATATGAGTGGCAATACCTTTTTTTGTGGGGGGTGTTCTAATATTATGTATTTGGTCTTCCCTCTTTTATTTTTGGTATAACTCAACATTGGTAGAAATTGTTTTTGAATTTAAAAAAACCAACCTTTTGTTAGTCTTCGGTATTTTGGATCCAAATATCTTTTAATTGCGCTCTGACTTTTATTTCTTGTCCTCTAGTTTTTCCTGCACATGATCTTTATTAGTGTATGGCAGCTGCATAAAATATTGGGCTTCACTGTGGCACATTCGTCCAGTCAATGCTTTTAGTTGTTCCCTGCTCATTCTCATCCTTTGAGCTGCACTGGGAGTTGTCCTCTTGCTATGGGGCTCAAACTGCTGTCCCTACCCCTGCCTAAGCTTGCCTAAGAACATGCTTTAGTCTGCTGAGCTTCTGTCCAGCCTTTTCATTCCTTTATAGTGAGTGCATTCAAAATATCCTTTTCTATTTTGTTTTTAATATGTTTTCTGTAGCATGAGGTTAAAAAAATCCTTTAATTCATTGTTTGCCAGATATTTTCCCTCTTCTATACTACTTTAGAAGTGGTTGGTTTTATGTATTCTGAAGCTTCCATGTAAAATCCCCATTAAATACATTTCTATATCTGTACTCTTCTATAACAACTTCAAACCATATTGCCAACAAGCTGGTAAATTAGTACATTATATTTAACTTAGGAAACATGGGAAGGCTGTATTTTCTTCCATTTTAGAATCACTTGCATGTTTAACATAAGAAGTGGCTTAATTTCATCAGCTACAGTTTTAATTTTTTGGAAAAAGTGTTATTGCTGTGAAAACAAGTGGAGGCCCTTTACATGGCTCCTTGAGTTGCATGGATAGCTTGGTCTTCACAGTGGTTATAACAGGCTGCATCTCATCCCTCAGAACATGCACTGTTTTTTATCTCTGTGGTCAGAATAAATGTTGCTAGCAATCATGGACTGTCTTTCTAAATATTTACTATGTGCCTTGGCCCCCACATTTTTCTCCTTGCTCAGGAATACTTCTTCTGGAGCCCATGGTGTCACTCATCATTTTAAGCTTCCAAAGGAATAAATGCCGAAACACACCATCAATAACAGCATGTAAGTCCTGTGTGGGTTCTGAATCATTCTATTGAAATATAAGGAACAGCAGACCTCAGAGACACTATCTGATTTAAGGTTTCTTTATTCAACTGTTAAAGGGCACTTTCTCTAAAAAAGAGATAAAATAATGACTCATTCAAATGTAACCAAGCACATGTGAAAGATTTATTTGACTCATTAATGAATTAGGAACCAGTGAGATTTGACAATTGTTTTGTAAGATAACTTGAAGAGTCACACATTCTTAGTCAGATAAGGAATGCGGAATGCCAAAACAAATTTGTAAGTAGATACGAATTGGAAAAGTTATTGACTATCTTCAGGGTCATAATCAATTGCATGCCATCAGATATAGTTTTCATTTATATGGATGAAGATTACTTACATCACTATCACATAGAAAACATTAAGCTTTATATGTTTTGATGAGTAAAATAGCCCAAGTCAAAGAAAAGAATTAGGTAGCTAGGCTATCTGTCAAATTTCACGGCCTTTTGCAAGTGTCCTTTAGGGAAGGATATTTCAGATCTTTCTAGGCATCCCTTCAAACATTTGGAGAGACTGATAAATTCTTTATATCTTGCACACACTCAAGTCAGACTTTCGTGCTAAATCACCACCTCCACAGAGAAGCATCTTAGCCAGCTCTGCAGCGTGCCCTGTCTCTGGAGTTGAGTTCTCATTGTCCTGTAGGTTGGTTCCTTACTAAAGGGCTCCCTTGTTCATCTCAGGTGATAAGATAATGATGAAAAGGACAGAAGTGATTGGAGAGGCAATATTCTAAGCTCACTTTGCTAACTTCAATGATCATTTTTGCTTCCCTAGAAAAAATGTAGTTATTTAATTGCCTGGTTCGAAAAAAGAGAACCTTCATATTGCTTATGGAACAAGTGATTTTTTAAAATTCTTAATCTATTTGTAAAAGTTTTCCCCCATTTGTTAGTACATTTGTGTAGTGCATAATGTGTAGTGCATAATGTTGTCGTGCCTCGTAAGAAGCTGGCACATGTACAGAACACATCTTGAGTCCTCTTTTTCATCCCATAATCCCCCAGCTCTTGATCCTTTGCCCTTTGAGAGAGCCCTATCTCCTCACTTCCTATTATCTATCTTGTATTGTGCTCTTTATTCACACTTGGGACTCCCACACAAAAGGAGCCCCATGCCATATTTCAGTTTCTGTATCTCATTTCACTTAACATTATGGTCTCCGGCTGCCACCACTTTCCTGCAAGTGACCGTGACAGCAGCGCTGCATTGCATAAATACTATGTCCCCTTTCTCCACTCCTCTGTTGATGTAAAGTCTGTTTCTTGCTTAAACATTTTTGCTTTAAAAAAATATTACTTGGAGACAGCTGTGCTCAGTCTTAGTTCTATGTCATTTTTCTTCTCTTTTTCAAAGTAGGCTTTGGCCTTGCTCTGGAGCTCTTGGCATTTGTGCTCCGAGGAGCAGCTCTGGTAATGACAGGATATGTTTTGTGCACACCTAGTGCTGCCAGTAACGTTTTCAGACTAATGATTAATTTTTAAACAGTAGACTTTTGTGACCACAACACTGATATTAAAAATCTCTTTTAGACAAAATATTCAGGCTCCTTTAGTTATTGTTGATGCTTTTATTTTTAAAAAGCTGTATTTTTATATTGCTAACTTTCCTCCAAAATTAATTTAATCCAAGAATATTAGAAAATAAAAAAGAATTGCATTTACATTACATAAACTTTAAGTTAGTTCAGTCTTCCACTTTTGGTGATGGAATGTTCTAAGAACAAGTACAGGAAGAGACTCTTCAATATTTGGAGGCAATGGTAACTTAATAGAGATAATATAAATACATATTTCCATAATTATAACAAGTTGAATACAATTTCATAGAAATAAACATTTATATTACTTCACACTTAGTTGCTATTTGTTTTGAAGATGTTAAGCCTTGCAGAGGAGGGGAAAATCACAAGTGTTTCTGTGAACTACCCTGGAGTCATTCCTGACTGGTACTCCCTTTTTTAAAGTTTTAGAATAGTTAACCCTTGCTTTTTACATGTAATAGAACAGGCTGATAAGTTCTGTTGCTAATAAACTGAGATTGCTGAGGGCATTTCTTTGAATTTTATTTTCAGCTTCCAAGTGGATTTATTATCTTTTGCAAAACCACCAACCTGAGAATGCTACGAAGAAAAATTGCCAGCTAGTTCACTTCAAGTAAGTTCATTGTTTCTGTTGATTATTTATAATATAGCAGTTTTTTAAGCATAGGGGTACAGAAGTGAATGACACTTTCAGACTACAAAAAGGGATAAACATTAATATGCCTTACTTATAAGGCATATTAATTACTGATAAAGGGTATAAAATGCTAAAAAGTCATTTAAAAGTCCCACCAGTGTAAGGAAATCCTTTGGTAAGATGCAATTCCTGGGCTGCAAAATAAATAATGAACAGGGTGGAAAGGTGAGAAGCCCTTATTTGTTTTTGCCCATAATTTGTAAATGAAGTTTTGATTTTAGAAGAGCTTTACATTTACAGAATGATTGCTAAGAGAGTTACAGTTTTGTTTATCACTCAGTTGAAATACATGTGGGGTAATAAGAAGAGGGCAGCACCGAACGTGGAAGAGCAGGTGCTTCTTCAGGGTGATTTGATTTCCTTTAGGTTTGCACCCAGCAGTGGGATAGCTGATTACACGGAAATTCTTTTCGTAGTTTGTGAGGGAAACTCCATAGTGTTTTCCATAGTGGAAATGTGTGCTGATCAAGAGTCCGCTGCATGTGCACCCACCAATGTTGGTAGGTTCTGTTTCTTTGATAACAGGAATTCTAATAGGTAGGATTCCTTTTTGGTGAGTCTCACAGTTCCCTGATCATTAGTGACACCGAGCATTTTTATTCACACCCTTATAGTCATTCTCTTCAGTGTCTGTTCAGATCATTTTCCCATCTTTAATCAGATTGCTGGAAATTTTGTTTCGTTTTAGCTGAGGAGTCCTTTATGTGCTCTGAATATCAGTCTTTTATTAGATGAGGAATTTGTAGGTTTTTCTTATCCTCTCCATCATTACATTATGTCACTCTGTTAATGCAGGCATCAAACCATATAAACAAGAAACATTACAAAAGTAAGAAACATGACATGCTCACAGGAATAGAATAATTCTCTAGTGACAGACCACAAAAGAGAAAAATAATCATGAAATAATTATTTATAAGTATTTCATAATTATTATTAAAGAATTTAAAATAGTTTTCTTCCGAAAGCTTATTTAATAATATGCAAGAGAACACAATTCAGGCAAATCAGGAAAGCAGTCTGTGATTTGAATAAAAAATTCAGAGAAGAACTACCATTAAAAAAGGAACCAAATAGAAATATTGAGTCTAAATTCAGTGAATGAAATGAAAAAATATAATTGAGAATGACAGAAATAGGCTAGATGATATAGAAGAAAGAATTCCTGAACTTGAATATGGTTTATGAATTAAACCAGTCAAAGGAAAGCATAGCAAGAACAGTAAAGTACAGAAAGTTTGCGCTATGAAATCTACCAGAAACTATGAAACAAATAAATATATACATTTAAAAATTACAGAGAAAAAATAAAGACATAGAAGTCTATTTAATTACATAACTGTGGGAATCTTCTTAAGTGCTGAAGTAGATATCCAAATTTAAAAACTCAAAAAATCCCCCAAAGCCCACTTCAGTGGACAGTATAATTGATCTGTCAAATGTTAAATACAGAAAGTATCTCAAAAGAGGAGAAAAATCATCACCTATGAGGGAATTATACAATGGAAAATTTCTCAGAAGAAACACTCAGAGTCAGAAGAGAGTGGGATGGTATACTTAGCAGGAAGAAGAAATAAAATTAGCATCCAAGAATTCTATGTTCAATAAAGGCATCTTTCCCAACTACATGAGTTCAGCTCTTATGTGAAATGTTTAAGGGAACCCCACAACTAGAATAAAAAGCAAAATCACTATAATTAACTATCATCATGAAAAAATATAAATGTATAAAACTGAAATGGTAAATGAACAAATGAGAAAGGACATAGAATCATAGCTTCTTACTACCAAAAGCCACCAAATCGAAAGGATGAATGAAAGAGCAAGAGAGGCACAAAAGATACAGGAACCATCCAGATGATTGAAAAATAACAGAAGAAAGTTATTATCTTTTAATAACAAACTTGAATGTAAATGAAATATATTACATTTTCTAATGAAAAGCTTGAAGGACTTAATACATAAAAACATGGTTGAACTAACTGCTTAAAAATGTCTCATTTAGCTGGCAAAGATAAATACAAGAGATACACACACAAAAAAAGAAAACAAAGATATGTAGCGCAAATGGAAACCAACATCGAGGTAGATTAGCCAAATAAATGTAAAGTAGCTGAACTCACATCACGTATCTGCTCTGATGACAACAGCCCAAGAAATTAGAAACCAAGAGAAGAAACCATATAAATGCGTAAAACTTAGTGTGCTTCTGAATGATGAAGAGGTCAACAAGAGATTAAAAGTACAATAATGTCTTAAAGCAAATGAAAATAGAAAAAAAAATTCACAGCAAAACTTAAAGAATTCAATGAAATACTGCTAAGAGGGAAGTTTATAATGTCAGATGTGTACATAGCAAGAGGTGGAGTGCACCAGTGCCCAGCCATCCCCATGGCAGACTGAACTGGCCACAGACCCCAGAGTACTGGTGCACACCTGTAATATCAGCTCTGGGGAGGCTGAAAGCAGGAGCATCACCATGAGTCTGAGCTGCATAGTGAGACCCCGCAACAACCAAATACATTAAAAAAAGAAGAAGAAATGACCAAAGTTGAAAGATATGGTATAATAATTTCCCTGGGTTAATACCTAATAAAAATACTAATAACACAACATCATCGCATAAATGTGTACAAATTTCATGTATTGATCAAAAATTTCATTTAAATGTCACAGAAAACTCTGAAGAAAATTAAAATATCCATCAGCCTAATAACAAAAAAGGGGATTAGAATTAGGTGTACTAATCTCAAAAAACTTGAAATTAATCTGTAATGTTAGAATCATTAAAGGTATGAATATATATGTTTCTTCTCTATATAACTAAAATAACACACAGGAAAATTATAAATGGATTAAGAGATTAGAGAAAGAGGAGAAAAAAAGGAATGTTGGAGATTCATTAGACAGAGCCACACTGTAAAACATACACTCTCATAAAGAATGTCTCTTAAGCTATTTCCTAATTCCAAGTATAGAGAGACATTTAACGATACAATTTATAGGGGCAGAAAGAGAGCTCAGTGGACTATATGCTTGCTTTGAGAAGCACAGGGATCAGTCAGGATTCAATCCCCAGAACCACATGTTGAGCTAGTCCCTCCTCAAGCTCACTGAACTGGCCACCAAGTCCAGGCATGGTGACGCACACCTATAATCCCAGTGCTGGGGAGGCTGAAGCAGGGGAACTACTAAGAGTCCGAGCTACGTAGTGAGATCTTGTATCAAACACATATTTTTTAAAAAGGATACAATTTAGGTAGACTTGTACCCTATGCCAGAAGTCTATAAGTATAGGATTACCGTAGTTACTTTCATAGCAAAATGAAAAAAACAATTTCTGTATTATTTGCTGGTCATGCTCTTAAGTCCCTATGGAGAGTGGATGAAGTGTAGGAGGGATTGAGAATCAACACTGACCCATCTTGTGACCCGTCGTCAAGAATAAACTCCTGCAAAGTGAAACCGGTCTTACAAGAGAGAATATGAGCATGGTGGTGCTCGCCTGTAATCCCAGCACTTGGGAAACTGAGGCAGGAGTATCACCCTGAAGTCAGGGTCAGCTTGGGCTACATAGTGAGTGGGTTCACAGCTAATCTGAGCTACATAGAGAGACCACGTCTCAAAAAAAGGAAAAAGAAAATGAAAGTGCAGACACTTTGCATTTTCAATCGCATTTGATATATGTGTTCTGACTAGCCTCCAAAAATAACCTGAGTTTATGGAATAAATGTATGAGGGGCATGACACTCAAAATCTAGGCAACTTTATAGTTACATCAATAAAAAATAAATAAATAAAAATCCACACACATAATTCAAAGGAATTGGATAATCCTGGCATGTTAGAGGAAATATGAAACACATTGGAAACCAAATGAAGCAAGTGAAGGATATTATCTTTAAAAGCTCAACGAAAGTGCTTATTGGTCTGCAAGGAGACTCAAGGGCCAGGGGTTCGATCCCCAGGCCTGCCATGCCGGCCTGGCCCCCTGTACACCCTGAACTGGCAGCTGAGACTGGACATCGTAGTGCTCACCTGTAATCCCAGCTCTTGGGAGGCTGTAAACAGGCAGATCACTAGGAGTCTGACATAGTCAGAATACCCTGTAGACCTTTCCCTAAAATTGAAAAAAAAAGAAAGGAGTAGTTATTGGAAGACTTGAGACTCTTAAGTTAGTAAGAGAAAGGTAAAGAAACACGGAATAAAGTTATACTGTAATGAGCACTTCCTGTACAGAGCATTTGCCCAACTTGGCCCAGAGGGAAAGCATGAGGGAACAAGGCCTCCTGTCCGTCCCTGCACACCTGCGCAGTTGGTGGTGATTAAACTGTGCTAGTGCCATTCACGTTTAATTGCCAATACTGGTCACCTAAAATATGGATCTGCTGAAATATTTTATAGTCAGACTTCTAATATATCAATATTATTCCATTATTTTGCAATCATGTACTGCTAATATGAGCTATAGGAACATTCTTTTTAGCAAAATAGATCATTGTGCCCCCCTCCCCAAAAAAGAAAGAAAAGAAATACAACCATTCAGGCCTGCAGAAGGAACAGTCAGGAATGAGATAGAGTGTTTACCATTACTAATGCAACTACAGATGAGAAACATCATTCTTGTTACTAGAAAAGTAAAAAGAATCCAGAACATTTCTCAAGAGAGAATGTGTACACCCCCAGGAATAAAGAAATCAATATGACTCCCCAGAGGACCAGTGATATAAAACTTCCTCTGTTTTAATTCCTTCTTCCCATTGCTCCTTCATCCTAGAAGAGAAAGGTGAATCTTTGATTTGTAAGACAGAAGAAAAAAAAAAGCCTTAAGCCATTTTAGTAAACTTCCTGACTTGAGTGCTTCTCATCTGTGTTAACCACGCTTTTCTTGATGACGCAGTCACCATCAAGTCATGGATCTGCCTAGTCCATGCCGGCCCGGCCCCCTGTACACCCTGAACTGTTTAGGGACCAAGGAAGATGCAATCCCACAAAATTAATTAAATACAATCATAGAGACAGAACTAGAGTGACTCCGTGTAGGAGCCCATTGGCCTGGATGCATATATGATTTTTGTTGATTCCATTCAAACTCGCTAGTTTTTAAGGAAACTTGTTAAAAATATTCATGGTCTTTTTAAAAAATCAGATACTTCATTCCTAACATTTCTTTTTATTTTGTATTTTAGGGAAGGGCTTAATATTTCTTTTCAACATTTCTCCTGACTTTTCCTTCAAATATATGGAAAAAGTAATTTGTAAAACTACGTGGCTATCGCTGGGCACACACTTGTAAGCCTAGCACGCAGGAGGCTGAGGAAGAGGCACACTGCAAGTTTGAGGCCAGCCTGGGCTATAAAGTGAGTTCAAGGCCAGCTGAAGTACATAGTGAGACCCTGTCTCAAAAATAATAATAATAATAATAATAATAATAATAATAATAATAATAATAATGTCTAACTTGTTTAATATAGAATAATGAAGGGCTGGTCCAATAGCTCACCTGATTAAAGTGTCTGTAAGCAGGTGCAAGGGCCAGAGGTTTGATCGCAGGCCTCACCTGCAGGGTGCAGTGAGACTGCAATGGAGACTGGGCATGGTGGTGCGCACCTGTAATCCCAGCTCTTGGAAGGCTGTAAACAGTGGATCACTACAAATCTGATCTAGTAGTGAGATCCTGAGCACCCTGTAGACCCTTCCCTAAAAATACAAAAGAAAAATGGGTAAATACAATATTATAACAAGAAAAATGTATTGAACTCTACAAAACACATATCGAAATATGCTAGTTAGAAACTTTGTTTTGGAAAGCATGAACAGATGACTCAGTTAAGGTGGTGATAGATGATTCCAATGACACATAAATAGAAAGTTAAAAATTATGCTAACGTACGGCATTGATTGCACCAAAAAACCAGATGATAACATCAAACAGTTCAGTGGTTTTTGATTCTAACTTTCAACTCCATTATTTTGTGTAAGGGCATTCTAAATCAATAGATAGACATTCATCAATATTATGACTATGTTTCTTCCAATGATACTACCCAAACCTCAGAGAAGCACTTATCCATCCTGATCATCTTGGCTCGTTCGCTTTTCCCTACACTACTGCAGCCAAAAGTAGATTGTTCTCATTGGCTGTGGCTCGGTCATGTGCTCAGGCTCACAGTAGCATACGAACTCTTGGAATGCAATCCTCACAAAGAATGTATCTGGTACCAAAAGAAGAAGGAAGAACAGATTAAAAGGCACTGGACAAACAGAAACTTCAACCATCCCAACCCACTAAAATGTGTATTAAAAAAATGTCTCTAAAGATACTTGGCTGATACTGAGAAATCAGGGTATATTTAAATGAACATGTAAGATATTGTGTTGTGCATATCCATAAGTAACTGATCTATATTGGTAAAAAATACATGAGTAAGTAAATAACCCATTACGTTATTGACTTTTTAAAGAGTTATATGGATATCTACTAGATACAGACAGTTCTCTAAAATATTAACACTTGTAGTGTCTGGTGAAAAATTATGAATAATCTAATTTCTTTCATCTTCATATTTAATATATCAAATGCATATAGATACATTTCTTTTATAATCATAGAAATTTTTAAAGCAAGTCAAAGAAAGCAATAAGTCCATGAAAATTATTTTCTGTGTCATGATGACTATCTCCTTAATGAAGATGGGGCTTGCTACAGTGAGATCTAACCAAAGACAAGACTTGTTTATTAGGGTAACAGAAAGCTTAATAAAAACCTCTGCTGTTTACTGGGCTTTCATTATTCTGACTCTCCATACATCATAAATTCACTGCAAGTCAGAGTGGAAAGGGGCCTTAGAGGGTGCACAGGCCCAGACCATTATTTCACAGATGAGGAACGTCTAGCCTGGAGAAATGCAGGGACTTGCCGGCTCTCGACAGAACTGAGTGGCAGAGTAAATACAAGGAGCCCGCTGCACTGACCCTGCAGCGTATAACCCATTCATCAAATCTTTTGCTTGTTTATTATTTCAACGCATGTTCATTGTGTCCAACTTTTGCAAGATATTGCGCTACTACACTGCAATATGGAAGGAGAGGTCATGCATAATAGACAAATGAGCACAGCTTCACTTATTTAAAAATAAAGTCAGATTTTTATAAATTGTTACTGTCTTAAAGGTATTCTTGGAAGAAGAAAAGAATAAAGGAATGACAAAGATGCTGGGGGTAAAATCTGCTGGGAACTTATTTGAGAGACTATACAAAGTGAAGAGGAGACTTCATAAAGCATATTTCTAAGTGAAAAGCCTACAGACTCCACAAACTGTTCCTTCAGACACACAGCACGCGATATGTCTTCAACATGAACAGATAGTATGCATTGTGAGTCTGTGTGTGCTTTTTCTCACCCAACTGCCAGCTAGGAACCGAAGAGTATCTCTAAACAAATGTTTCTGGGATACTAGAAACACTGGATCATGTGACGGGAAGTTATCTCCCATATCTGTAATCAGAAGGTATGTTTTACACCACTTATCACCAAAGAAATCAAACTGAGATTTAAAAACCACAAAGATGATTATGGAATTTGTGTAAGCCCCAAAATCTGACTGATTAGAATGCATATTGTGAAACATGAAAGCAAGACTTCAGTAAAAAGTACGGATTTTACAGCATTGAAAAGCATATTGAGAGAAATAGGAAGGTAGATAAACAGAACTAATTTTATAAAGTAGCTGTACAACTACAAGTAAATCTGGAATTGTTTGAGCTGTTTAACTATATAATTTTATATCTTAATTATTAAAATTTCTCATAAAATTCTACTTTATTAAAATAAAGTCTGGCCTCATAAGCGTAGAAGTGTCTTGGGAAAACAATGAAGAACTTTAAACAAACTTTTATTACAATAGGTTTGCGATACATAGTTATTGTATTCAGATTGAAGAATTTTTGTTATTGATATTGTTGTTTCAGGTTCACAGGTATTGAACTCAGGACCTTGCATTAATCAGGCTGCAGCTTATGTCACTGATCTATCTCCCGATAGCTTGGAGATTTATATTTATATATTAATGCTCAGCTACTTAAGGAAGGTCTAGAACTGCAATAAGGATTCTACATTCCTGAAATTCTATAAAATTTTAATCATGGACTAGTCCTATTTTAAATCTAGGAGAATAATTTGTTTATAATCTCTTTGCTCAAAAGTTACCAGTTACAATTAAAGATTTATTTCTAAATAACAATTTTCTGTGAACTAATGTGTTCACCCAAATTTTAAAATTTGTTTCCAAGAACATCTATTCTCTGTTCTCAGGGTGCTTCCACACCCATCGCCCTCCCTTTTAATACTACCCTGTTTATACTTACTCACATTTGACTTTCTGGCATTTTGCAAAAACATCTCTGAAAATGTACACTTTACAATGTGCAGCAGTTGTCCACAGTTGGCTACTTTATCAATTTGTGTTTCTACGAGTTTCTTACAGTGAACAGTGCATTTCCTTCCTCCTAACTAGGCAAAGAAAGGGAAAACAGACGCATGATAAAACAAAACCTGGGGTGCAGCACCTCTTTCTGCACTCGGGATCAGTAATTATTAATAGTTGTCTAATTTTTTTCTTTAGATTTATATAGTACATTGCTAAATTTTAACCAGTAAAATCATAATACTTAAGAAAGACCAGAAAAAGAGGGAAGAAGTCAGGAAGGGGAAAGGACTGAGGGAGGGAGGGGGGAGGGAGGCAGGGAGAGAGCAGGGAAGGAGGGAGGGAGGGAGGGAGGAAGACAGAGGGAGGGAGGGAGAGAGGGAAAGGGATGGAGGGAGGGAGAAAAAAACCAGAGAACAAGGGAAGGAGAGAGGGGAAGAGAACAATAAAGCAAACTACATTGTTTTCTTTAATTTTTTCATGTTTATGGTACATAATAAATACATTTATCCTGGAGAGTTGGTATATGTATATATTACATTTTGGGGTTTTTTTTGTGACGTCTCACTATATAGTTCAGGCTGGCCTTGAAGTCACTCATGTGACTTCATGTAGCCCATGGTGGTATCAAACTCATGGCATTCTTCCTGCCTCAGCCTCCCAAGTATGTGGATTATAGACATGTGCCACTATGCTGACATTATACACCTATTACATCTTAACTCTTTTTATTTTTTCTACACCTCCTACCCCCATCTATAGATCCCCTTCCAAATCACAAATGATCCCTCTGTTTCCTGTTATATACATGACAGAGCATTATTCAGCCATAAATAAAGATAAACTCTAGTCCTTTGTTGAAAGATGAATGCCAGTTCAGACTACAATGGTTAGTGAAACAAACGGGACACAGAAGTGTAAGCACGACATTGTTTCTCTTCCATGAGAAATCTGAAGTACAAGGAATTTAAACACCGAATCAAAGTTCTTTAGGACAATTACAAACCACTAAGCAAGCAGGCCCGTAGGGAGGGTGGGTGTGACATCAGTGAGAAGAAAATGCAAGAGGAGCGAGGTAAAGAATAAAAGGAAAAGAAAAGAGAAAATGTAACAGACACAGAGTGGAACAGCTTATAGGAAAAATGTCAGAGGCAATGATTATTGCCTATAATTTATGTCTGAAGTATGCTTTTCTGGAAACCGATAGTATAGAAGCTATCTCTGCATAGCTTGGACTTGCCAGATATTTGGGGACCTCTTTATGTACAAGTTATTTCATCAAAGATGTAGCAATCGATTGCATCAAATAATAAATACATATAGTTGCATCACTTAGGCAGAGAAGCATAATCAAATCTCTCAAGAATTATCTTCAGCAAGCATTCTGATTGTAAATCAATTACATTCAAGTGTGATTAGGGAAAGACTAATCAAAGAACTGACTGAGTTTTTGGGTCGCAATAAAAAAAAATTAATCTGTGGCTGTGAATTTGAATCTTACTAAGCAACTTGTGCTTTGGCGTCTTCATCTGTAAACTGAAAATATTTATCAGCCTCCACCAATTAGGAGTATTAAATATAAATTATTCAGGCCTTTCACATCATAAACACTCATTAACAGGTGCTGGTTAATGCTGGCTATTACCCACAGCCTTCTATATTGTTTGTTTTACAACTTGGAGAAAGTTACAGTTTTTGGATCCCCAGAAGAAAACTTACTACGGGGATTTTTTTTTTTTTTTTTTTTTTTTGGCAGAACCGGGGATTGAACTCAGATACTTGTGCTTGCCAGGGAAGTGCTTAATCCACTGAGCCATCTCCCTGTTCACTAAGAGGATTTTACGTAGCAGGGGACCTCATGAAGCGCAGGTGGACTGGAGCACTGAGAGGGAGGGGAAGGCAGCAGTGGAGAATGTGTGAGTGCGCAGCTAGCCAGAGGGGGCCTGTAACTTAGTCTAGCTGATGACCTTCACCAAACACTGAAAGTTCTCTGAGAAGATGTTCCACATAAGCAATGGGACAGCGAGAAACCCGCCCAAAGATTGGATCTATCTTCGCCCTAGAAGACAGGACACTTCAGTGACCAAGCCCATGTTTCCAAGTATAGTGTCCCTTTCTGCCCTGAGGGACAGAACTGAAGGCAGATTTTGCAAGAGGAACACAAAGGTGCGGCAGGAACAACGTGGGAACATCTAGAAACAGACCGGTTACACCTAGTCACATGTTATGGGGCACCTCTGAGCAATATTTACAACTCTGATGCACTGGGAGCTACGCCCGCTTTGTAATGATTCATTTGTCAGCACACTGAATTCCTAAACTACCACAAACTCAGCAGCTTTGTTTTCCTCACCCTTCCACTCTGCTGTTTGTATTTCAAAGCTTGCCAGTCATGGACTAGGTCACTGAAACCACGAGTTGAATTAAACCTTTCCTCCTCTAACTTGTGTACGTTGAGTAGTTTAACACTGTGATGGGTGCAGAAAATTGCTAACAGAGAGGTGAGGTGTTCTCTGGGACTGTACTGACCATGCATTTCAGAAGCCTTTATAACTGGGTTGCAGAAGAAATTTTAAAAAGTTTGTGGAGTCAAGCTATAAAAGATCAAAATGCCTTTTTTTTTTTTTTTTTTTTTTTTTTTTAAGCAGAACTTGTTGAGCTATTCTGGCCTGGTCTCAGAAGACCAGAATTGTGATAGAAACATGAATTTAAAAGGTAACCTGGAGAGGTTTCAGTTAGGAATGAAGTCTCTTGAAAGTTGGAGTTGAGGCCATGCATATTACATGTGGGGAAAAAGTCTATATTTTGCAATGTCATGAGCTCCTGGAGGCTCAGTGTAAAAACTATAGACTAAATAGAGAGGCCATAGGGGCTGCAACTAACAACATCATAGAGATGGGGTCTAAAGAGAAAGAGTCAGTGATTTTTACTTATTTTCTTCACTCCTGCAGTTGTGCTACTTGTTTGAGTTCTCTCAACTTTTGAGATATTGAAGAAACTCAGTGGTAAAACTCTGACGACAATTGTTACTTAACCAACTACAGGAAGAAAGTATGAGATTCACATAAGATGGAAATTGATGAGAACAACCTGGTACAATTTATGGATATATAAAGAAGAATGTTCCTTTTAAATGATTCCCATAAAAATGTTTCTGTGCTAGCTGTGATGCTCCACTGGAAACAATTCTCAACTCTTTTATCTGAGAAGTGAGTCGAGATGCTGAATTCTCAAATAGTTGGGCCCAGTTTAGTGACACTTCTGTCAATAGCAGGGCACATACACAAAAGTTATGTTATGAGAATGCAGCGTAGCTGAAAACTTCCTGTGGTTAGTGGAGATGGTGGCCATTGTGCCATCACGGAGTGCCCGTTAGGCACCTGTGCACTGCAATGTTGCTGTAAATAAACCTGCTGTGCTGAAGTTTATATAAAAGTATAGTGCATACTACTAGATCATAAGAAATTACTTGTCTACGTATTTAGTGTACTGTACATCTCCTTGTGACTGTATTTATTTATTATGTATTTGGTACGGGTCTCACTATGCAGCTTGGACTCATAGGGATCCTCCTGTTTTCAGCCTCACCAGCACTGAGATTATAGGCATGGGTCACCACACCCAGTCTCAGTGGCCCACTCAGCATGCCCTGGGGGCAGGGTTGGCTTTGCATGTGGTGCCAGGGATTGAATCCCAGTCCCTGTGCTTGTTCAAGCAGGTGCTTAGTCCACTGAGCTACCTCGCTAGCCCCTTGTTGTAACTTTATTCTTCCAGGTGTAAAGTTCATACATAATATCTCATCTATCTTGTACTTACCATGTTCTTCACTGCATCCTTTTCTGTTATATTTGGTTCAATTTTATATGATTTTGTTCATGGCCCTACAACCAAAAGCTCACACCATTTGTGTCTATGAGTTTGGGGTGGGGTGTCACATGGCCTATATATGCAGTAGGCAAAATCATTTAAATGTGAGTATGTTCCATGTTCACTCTACAAGGAAACTGTGCAACAAACAATCCATTCCTTGGAGTGTAGCCCTATCATTTTAAGTAAGGCTATAATTTGATAGGTTGGAGAAATTGTCTGGGTTTAAGTACATAGATTTACTCCCTAGGAGCCATCACCTAATGCTAGCCATAATTATGGCCTTCATGTTGGAGCACAGTGACAGTAAACATTTCAATATGGAATTCCTAACTGCAGTCAGGATTTCATTCATTTTCATTATTTTATCAAAATTAGAACAATTGTTCCAATAGGAACAGTCATCCAAGGGCCATATGCACTGCTTAGTAACAAAAACAAGCCATTTTCTGGGTGCCTTACCCAATTTGGGTTTCCATAGTAAAATACCATAAAATGAATGATATACAAACACAAATATATTTCTAATGGCTCAGGAGGACATGAAGACCAAGGTCAAGACACCAACAGATTCAGTAAATGGTGAACATCTGTCTCCTGGTTCATCACTGATGCCTTCTGGTTATACCTGGAAATGGAAGATAGGTCAAGGGAGGCCTCTGAACCTCCTTGATAAGGGCACTGATTCCATTCATGAGGATCCTCATTACCAGGTCACTGTCCCAAATGTCCCACCTCTTAACACAAACACTTCTATGAATTGATTTCAATTCATGAATTGTGAGCACACACTCAGATCACAGCAATAGGGAAGCTTAGTTTTCCTACTGGCTTTTTTATTAGAATTTTCAATTCAATATACGCTGCAAAATAAACTCTAACTTATTGTATGATAATCTTGATCTTTAGTTTGACTGGCTTGAGAGAGGCTTAGGCAACTAGTAAGGTAGAATTCTGGGTGTGTCTAGGTGGGTCGTGGGAGAGTAAGCTTGATACTATGTTTTACCTTCAGTTCCTAATACTCTGGGCCCTTGCCCAGCTTCCAGGGGTGATAAGGTGTACAGCTTTCTTCTGTCATGATGCCTCTGCACTGCAGCCAGCTGACCACAGACTAAAGCCTCTGAAGGGCCAGTGAGATAGCTCAGCAGTCTAAGCACCTGCCTAGGCAATCACAGGGACCAGCGTTCGATTCCCAGCGACACATGCTTTGCTGTCTCCCCACCCACCCCTCAGGCATGCTGATCCAGCCACCTAGACCAGGAATGGTAGCACACACCTATAATCCTATCTCGGGGGAGACTTAAAACAGGAGGATCATTATGAGTCTGAGCTGCATAGTGAGACCCTATACCACATACATTTAAGAAAAACACCTCTGAAACCATGAATCTTACATAAAACGTCAATGTTGAGCAATGGGAAAGGAAAGCACATCACTATGTATGTCCACGTGATGCGACTCATCTCTACTTCCCTATGCATAAGCACAAGGTAAGAAAGCACCTGCACTTGGTGTCAGGAAGGCTGGGTTCTAAACACACACACTTGTCACTCTCAGTTTTTTCACCTATAAACTGCAGAAAATACACTCGCATAGATTTTACCATTCAAAATCTAAAATAAAAAAACTCATTGTTCCAGGGAGACCCTGTAGGAGATGGCAGCTCTCTCAACTGGGTTAATTTTATCTGACCAAAACAAGCTCTAGTTTAACCTTCAGTCCTCCTTAGAGACCAGAGATGGTAAGATAGAGTCAACTCTAGACGATCCTGCCTGAGATGCCTCATTTCTTCCCTCCTTCCCCACCCATGTTGCGATGTTACAGGTATTTAAGCAGAGATGTAATGAAGAAGAGGCCTGATATGTTTCTGATCTGCAGGGATCGGGGAAGTGTGTTCAGATGCTGGCCGAACATTCAAGGTCTGTAACCAGGGAAGAGTCCAATTGCTGGATATACTAATAAGCTCAGATTTCTCCAACTTTTCAATTTGACAAAGAAATAATTCTCACTATTTCCACACTACCCCATCTCTTTATTTACTATTTCCTGTCACCTAGATCTGGACCAGAGTCGGAAGTTCACAAGCACGTGCTGACATTTGAGGCTTTCAACTCGGTGCGGTAACATCCAAATGAAAGAAGTGACTGAGTCACATCACAACTCATCACATCACTCCCCTGGGATTTTTTATTCGTCCTTTTCTATTTTCAGTTATGCTATGAATTCATGCCAACTGCTGTTTCATTAAATAGGTCAGAGATATATAGATGCATATGTTAGCACAACACAGCTTTTTCTATATGTTAAGTATGATAATGAAATAGGCAGGCAGACAGACAGACAAATAGAAAGGCAGGCAGGCAGGCAGTTACTATCCTTCAGTGCCTTTTCTCTTCCTCACCTAGGAATACTAACACAATTCCAAGAGATAGGCAAATTTTCCAACCCCCTGTGAAGCTAAATGTTACCATGTACTAAATTTGGCTGAAATGCATGAGAAGAGATGTGGGTGCCTTCCAGGTCACCTCTGCTGAAGGGAAGCTCCTTGTGCTATGATTTGCATTTCCATTTCCTACCAGCTGAGAGGCTGGGGCTGTAAGCAGGCCCTCTGGACCCAGTAGCAGAGGCATCTTCCTGCCAACTGCAGAACCACACAGGCAAAGGTTCTCTCCACGTACCCTCCCCACACTGCCCCCTCCTAATATGGAGGGAGTGACATTGGCGTGACAAGAGGGGCATGGTTCTTATTCTTGTGGACTTTCAACTCTAAACTAAATAACTTCACAATTAGATCAAGTCAGTAAATAAGTTTTATTCCTTATAGTAGAAATAATCATTTAAGAAATAAGTCTTTCCTAATTTTCTCCTTTTATTTTCTTCAGTTTTCTGCTAAATTGTCACCCTGATAGAAAGATAAATATGTTTCCAACTCTATTCTTCAGTGGATTTCAGTCTAGAGTTTCTTATCATATTTGCAAAATACCCTTGTTGATCTCCAATAACATGATCCCTTTAGATAAACTAATTTATATTAGTTTTTGTAGGAACCAAATGATTCTTAAGAAAGTCAGGGAGATAGCTATGTTAATTCACATAGTGTTTGCCTCCACTGATACAGATGAAGATTCTTCCATTTCTCTTCTGTCATGCTGTCTGGTATTCTGGTTTAGAATTACAGCTTTGTATATGCTTAGATAAGTGCTCTACCACTGAGATACACTCCTAGCTAAAGAGTATTTGTTTTCTAGACATCTGAAATTATTTTTTATTTGAAAATAAGATTCTGAAATTCTATTTCAGGCTTCAGCAATTCCAAGCACAGACACCAAAATCATATTCTAGTATGTTGTTCACAAAAATACAATTTGTTCTGCATATTCTGGTTTCTGAAGGACTTTTATATTCTCTAGAGTAAAACAAAAAAGCACTTCAGACTACAGTAATGCAAGCTTTCTCTCCTATGCAAGCTCAAGTATAAAACTACAGTTGCACCTCATGGATTTTCCAATAAATTGCTCATGTGTTTAGGTGGCTAATCACAGGGATTCAGAAGTTCTAGCTGTATTGTAAAGCTTACAACTTCATGACTTCTTTGAGTCTCACCAGGTCTTAGAGGTGTGCCTATCTCCAGATTAGGCTAAGATAAATCCACATCAAGCAAGAAAGGCCAGTTCCAGTGTCAGATAGAACAACTACTCTCCACCTGACCCTAAGTTTAACTGATTTCATTTCATTGCTAGATTGAGAAATTATTCAAACAAACCAGTCATATCTTTCTACAGGAATCAGGGGATACCTCCCCTCCCAGGAAGTCTTTTTCCACAACCCTTATTCCTTTGTGCTGCTTCTTAGTTGCTCTGCTTTGTGTCTAGGTGGATCTCCAAAGCCTCTTGCAGTCTTGGGGTAGATTCTGGAGTTTGTGCTTGATTCCTGTGAGTGTGGATGCTGTACCTGCCCTGGGCAGGTAATTTGCATTACAATGTAAGGAGGGAAGAGAAGCCAGCTGCTGGAGCTGCTGCTCCTCCTCTTTTTGTGCTCTTGCCCTTTGCTGCCACCAGGAAAGGTTGCTTTTTCTTTTGCTCTACTCTGCCTTGGACCCAGCTGAATATGGACTAAAACCTCCAGTAACTGTGAGCTATATAAAAGTTTCCTTCTTTCATTTTGAGCATCCGGTATTTGTCCCAGCAACGAGAGAAGAATAACTGAGACATAAGTGCAGTTCCCATGTGACCCTCTGTGGTCTGCGGTGTCCTTGTCCACCTCTACTGGGTTGTGAGGTTATGTGACTAATAACCCGCTGTCGCTGTCGTCTGCCTTGGCCACACATGCTGTGTTCAGCCATTCCATACTGTTTGGGGCTAGAGATCCTTCCAACAAAGTGAGCAGGAGGTGATCAAAATGCCAGCTGAGAACTTCCCTGCAAGAATAACAAAAAGTCTCACGGATTAAGCACCAAGGGAAAGCAGGGGACACAAGTCTGATGCATGCACTACCCGCCTTGATTGCTTCTGCTGCACTACACTATTGGTCTTGAGCAATTCTCTCTAAGCAAATGCTTTGCACCTGGGGTGATGCTTTTCTCCTACATTTCCCCACTGATATTGCAATGCTCCCCACAAAGGGGACCAAAAGGTTGAGCTCCATTATCCATGCTCCCCTCCTTACCCATCATCTCCCAGGGTTCCTCACTGTGGTCTGCCTCTTAGCTCTAGCAATAGTGTGTTGCCAGAAGCAATCTTCTTACACAAAATTTGAGTACTTTCCATGAGACTAGATTCCCTGTCCTCACAGATACTTAGTTTCTCCCTTCTGCTGGGTATAACCTCTGTTTTCCCTCTAAACTCCCTGACTTGGTCTGCTGGAGTGATAAAGCTGAAAGTGTAGATTCTTTCCCTTAATAATGCCTTGAGCTTCATGTGAGAATGTATTAACTCTCTATCCAGTTGGTACCTCTGTATCTCAATTAAGCAGCTTTTGCCAAAGCATTTCATTTTCAAATAAGTTCTAACTCACAGGGCCCAGTTGCCTTACATTTGCATAGCTAAGCATGTTCTTCATCTCACTTACAGCTAGAGCACATAGGAGTTTACTCAATGGACTGAAGCAATAACAGAAATGTAGATTTATATACCCTGCTGCACACAGATAACAGAAAGGTGTGTTGCATGGCTACAAAGATATCTTTATTTGTGCTATAGCACAGCATAATCAGAAAAAATAGCATGGCAGGTGCAGATAATGTTTGAGTTAAAATAGCCACAGTTTTCAATGTAAATATTTACAATTAATTTTAATGCTGTACCATATTAACCTAATGTGTACAAAATGTGATTGTTTCAGTATGTAAGAAAGATATTATATATATATATATATATATATATATATATATATATATATATAATATATATTCAGGCAGGGTCTTCAAAATGCTCCATCTACCTTACACTTACAGCACATCTTAAGCAGCCCTATTTTAAGAACTCAGCAGGGGCGGTCATCCCACAATAGTACAATTCTACAGAGAAAAATGATAGAATTCACATTCCAGGGCCAATTGTTATTGGCAGTTTAACCATAAGGAAATGAACAAAACTCTCTGGATCGTGATAACAGTTACTAGCTCAAATGGATGATAGTGGGACTGAACTAGTAAGAACAGTGCCGGGCACATTAGCTCTTAGTAAGAATTAGTAAAGACTCCTAACACATATAGACCCAGGACTAGAGCGACAGATTTTTGTTTCTGCCCTTTCTTGTCCTGTTTTCTTTCCATTATTGTGTGCTGACTAGCACTGATTGATTTTTTGGTTAGCACCAGGAAGTTGCAGACCATGGGGGCACTTTCCTTTTGATGTACTAAATTTTCCAGCTAACCAGGTTTTAATTAAAAACCCTACAAACTTACTCTGACTTGCTTCCTCTATTTCCTGCTCACCTTTTTGACTTTCTCATGACTCCTTTCTTATCCACCATCTTCTGTCCCCACCCTCTCATGTTCTCTACCCCGTGGTCATGTGACCATGGTTGACTAACCCCATGTCTCTGAAATTCAGTTTCCTTAATAAAACTGGGATCAGGAAACCTTTCTCTGGGGATTCTACGAAATTTAGTGATGTTGTATAGAAGCAAACCTATATAGTGCTGACCCTTAGAATAAGAATTAAAAATAAATTTAAATCTCAGTCTCTGAAATTATATTCCTTTTCCTGCTTTCTATAAACTTTATGACACAACTGTAATAAATGTTCTTATACAAATGAGGGCCATAGGAGCAAAATCAAATGCTTTGTACTATAATCTCTGATTTTATCACATCTGCTTTTATAGACAAATTGTAGACACATATACATGCACACCACTAAGCAGATTGTCAGAGAAATTGATTTAAAAATAAAACAGACTTATCAGAATTATCAAATCAAGGTCTTCACCTTCTTTGGTATATGAGCATGAGAAAATCCTAAGAGACTGTCATTTCTAAGATTATACCACTGTTACTAGCTTAGTTAAAAACAGAAAAACAAGAATATAACAGTCCACTTTTTATTCCATTCTCAACTTATTATATGAACCCAGGAGACAGCAATATAAGAATCTTTTTCTTGGGTTCATAACTACTGCGATATTTATTAGGAAGTTAACTTCTTATAGGTATTTAATTTGAGTACTCTAAATTTTCAAATAGCATTATAGAATTTTTTTCAAAAAGAATAACAAATATAAATAGCTGAAATGTTTTTAGGTACAAACTTTGGTACATATTTTAATTTTCCTAAAACTAAGACCTAATCAAAAAGTAAGTCCTCACAAGATTTTTCAGATTGCTTGATATATAAGCCCTACTCTCAAAATAAGCCTAAATTAAGATGATCAGACAGGGCCAGGGAGGTGGCTCAGTGGACTAAGTGCCTCCCTGGCAAGCCCAAGGCCTTGAGTTCAATCCCCGGTTCCGCCAAAAAAAAAAAGATGATCAGACAGACAGATGCATTTATTATGTCTATTGCAACACATGATGGACATGCTGAATTAGAAAACAATAAAATTGATGTAAAATTAAATATAAAAAATATTATCAATATTAAAACTTAAAATGAATGATTCCATGAATTGCAGTTAACTATTTCTAAATACCCAAGTGGATACTTTTGGATGAGAGACACACGTCATGGGAACAGAGAAACTTGAGACTCATTGCTGAGTGACCAATCAGGATGAAGACACAGTGCACTATCCAGTGTGCACCTGGTAACGCATGGACATGGTTGTATCTGAGATGAATCTTCGTGGTGCAGGATGTTACGTTTCGTAACAACGCACTGCAAGCAGTCCATGTGGATGAGAAGCGTTCGTTGAAGGAGAGGTCTATTGTTGGGCATGAGAGATCAGGGTCAATGGTTCTACAGGAAGTGGAGTCATGAGAGATTCAGGCTCATCAGCAGGGAAGGGCGGGGAGAGGCAGATGGAGAGAGGAGGGAAGCATATGAACAATAATGTGTGAAAACTCTGATATGCTAATCAAAGAAAACAAACCACACATTCAAGTATCACAGTGAATATGTACAGAATTGTACAGCCACTCACACCGCGATGAGCTTTCTACACCTCCAACGTTTTGGCTATAGTGTGTGTTGTGCGATAAAGATGCAGCCTTACAACTGCTGGAAGAAGCTCGATTCGTCATGTCATAGCGCAACCTCATTAGATGAGCAGGTGACTTCTCTTTGAAAACAACGAAGAGCAGAATACGCTGGGAAGACTTTTCAGTGTTGGAACTCAAACACTGTTACCAAGAATCCTACATAGCAAAGCATAATGAATGTAGTAAAACATTGTGAGATGAATTAAAACAGAAATGTGCTGCTACAAGATCTCCCTTAAAAGAAATTGTTGAAGACACAAGCAAATGTCATT
>PVKA01028950.1:0-28838 GCA_004027165.1 Ctenomys sociabilis
TTCTCCTTCTCCCTCCTCCTCTTTTTATTCTTCTTCCCCCTCCCCCTCCCCTCCTCCTGCTCCTTCTCCTTCTTCCTCTTTTTCCTTTCCTCATTTCTTCCCCATCCCACCCATCTATGTTCTTTTTCCCTGCCTCTGCCTCCTGCTCTTCTGACTCACAGACTCCGGGAGGCCCCCCACAGAGCAGGGAACACACTTGGAGTGGACGAGTCCCTTTTTAGCTATGGCCTTCGGGAAAGCATCGCCTCCTACCTGTCCCTGACTGGGGATGATGCCAGCCCCATGGACCGAAAGAAGAAAAGCATGTCCCTGATGTACAGCGGGAGCAGGCGCAAGAGCTCACTCTTCTCAGCACCACAGTACTTTGAGGATTAGCCAAGGTCACAGGACAGAGATCCCAGCTGTCACCTGGGATCTTGCAAAAAAGCAGGGTTCTCTGACCATTGGGCATTCATGCCTTCCAGAAGCCAAGAGAAGCTATGTAAAGACTCAGCTCACATCTTCTCTAGCCACAGCTAAAGAAGCCTGCTTGGTATCTTATCCGTTCTGCAACATCTGGACAGGCTGAAAGGTGACACCATGAGGCACTGTCTCATAGCCCATTGTGTGAGTGCGGATGTACTGTTTGTGCAGGGACAAGGACACACTTGAAGGAAAGCACTTCTCTGCCCCTTGATCCATACACCCTGCCCAAGTCATTGGGAAGGACTTCTCTCTGAATAATGCTTGGCGGAAGACCCACCAGAGCCAGAGGCTTGGAAGGACTGGATCTGTAGGGACAGCTCCTCCATGTACAGAGCTGCTTACACTGGCCTGTGAAGACCTTTGGGACACAATGTACTGCCCCCCTTTTCAAGGGACCCCCAACACTACACACTAGCTCAAAGGTATTAGCAACTGTGCACAGGAGCAACCTTTGATACTTTCATGTGCTGGTGCCATGTGGGCAGCAGGCTGCCAGCCTGCCTGGCTCCTACAAGGGCTGGGCCTTGGGAGAGAAGGAAACTATTGGCTGGGAAGATGGAGGAGGTTGGGGTGTACAGGTTTCCAGGGTGGCCCCAGCCATGAACACAGTACAGAAAGTGCACCTCAGCTGCTGCGGGGCTTGGCTATCTGAATATACCTGCTACTTGATTTCTTTTTCATCTTCTAGAGAGACGCTTAGTGATATGTCCTATGTAAGAATAAGACCAGAAAAGAAAAAGAAATAAAACGAAGTCCAACCTTTAACAGAGACTACAGAATGGAGACAGGGAGAAAATATACAAATAGTTGCTACAAAAATGAGCATGAAGAGTGAAATCCCCCACAGCTTAAGAAGGAGTAGAACGTAGAAGAGATGACCTGGGATCTATAAGGAGTATAGGTTCAAATAGGCAAGAATGATTAAACTGGGAAACAAATTAGTTCTAAGGAATTAATTCAGCCCATACTTTATTCTAGGAGGAGGCTGGCACACATGTGAATAAAAAAAAGCTGCACCTCAGGAAAGAGGGGGAGCCTTCAGGGCTGACTTTTGTTGTGTCTGTGTAGTCGTAAGAGCTAAGGGGGGAACATGACACAGGGCAGGCATGGGTCCCTGCTGGGAAGGGAGCAGCTGCAGACAGACCATGACTCATTCTTCCCTGCTTCAGAGGGGCTCTGGGGCACAGGAGTACATGCACATATGGTGTCCCACCATGCACATTCCCTGGCCCTGAGCTCATGCAGCCATGACGTGTACCATCAGACTCCAGGCTGTTTACACAAGGAGCCACATGCGATTCCTCCGTAAGTCTTAGAATGCTTCGGAAGGACCAGCCAGAGTGTGAGGACTGACCACAGCAGGAGACAGTGGCTTCCAGCTGGGCTCCAAGATCTGCCCAGTACCCCCTCCACTGTTCTCTGTGTGACCGTTGGGACTGGAACCTTTGGAGAGTGCTGGGATGGGGGTGTGTGTAAGTGGGAAGCATCATACTTCCTAGCTCAAACATGTATTTATTCCTGATTAAGTAAACCTAATAAATATTTAACCCTTGGAAGGGGGGAGCCTCTCAATTGAGGCAGATGGAAAATTCTTCCTGAAGCCTTGTAGGTTTGAGATCTTCAAGGGAGTAAGCAAAGAAGGGGACACCAGTAAAATTGATAAGACAAACCTCACTGTTGGTGGCTTGTGACTTCCCCTGGGGTGGTCCACTGAGTCCTAACAAGCATATCTTGTGTGTTACAAGCTGGAAGCAAAGTGGGGGCCCAAGGGACCAAACTTTTGGCCTTCATTATGGAAACTCTACACCTGCACATTTCTTATGATATTTGTTGTACCTTGCAGGTATGAGCTGCATGTACATCTAAGAATTTCTTCTAACAGGGCTTCTCAGATACCCATAGGCTACAGGTGATCTAGGTGCCAGTCTAGAACACTGGAAACCAGATGGGGCCTCTGAGATCATGGAGCTTGGTGCTATATATAAGTGGGACACTTTGCAAGCATGGGAAGTAACAAGTGCAGAAATGAGCCAGTGTCCTGTGGCATCCCACATTGGTACCAGGGACCACCAGGTGGGGGTCTCTAGATAGAGGTTTGGAAAAAGGCCTAAAGAAGGAACAGCACACAGTCTGAGGAGATCTAGGAGGGCATCAGGGACAGTAGAGACATAGGCCAATTCCTGCAGGTGCCAATGATTAGGCATGAACTTCTAGGATGACAGGATGCCCTCAGGAGGAAGGCCAGGCAGGATACACAGCACCCTGGAGGGGAGCAGGCACAGGGGCTACTGTAGGAAACACAGGATGCCATGAGAAGATCTAAGGAGAGGGGTAGTTACACCTCATTCAGGAATTGGAAAGGACACTGGGCTGCTAGTAGGGGATGCATTTTTAAATTGAGGCACTGGAAGGGCTCACAGGCACAAGTGGCTGCCTGGTAAGCACAAGGTCCTGAGTTGGATCCCTGGTATCACACACACACACACACACACACACACACACAAAATCAAAGCACTGTATTACCTACTTGTCATCATCAAAAATGGAAGGATACATGGGAGTTTAAAAATAAAGGTGTGGAAAAATTTTCTTGGACACAACGAACCAAAGGGAAGCTTGAACTGTATAGTGAGGCAAGATGTAATTTAAGGTGAAAATGAACTCTCTAAGGATAAAGGAAAATGCTACATAGAGCATCTGTTGAGTAGGCAGGTTGCTTGAAGGCTGTGTTAAAGAAATCAGGCAGTTCAGAGTATGTGGTGTAACTACTATAGGAACAAATGGGTAAACTCCTCACTTCCTGTGGACATTGTAATACACAGCTCCCAGCCAGTGCTACACAGGGATAAATAAGTGAATAGACAGGTTCATAAATTTTGCTAACATGACCTAGTTTTTTTGCCAGTAAATGAGACCCTATGAGGTTGCAGAGGAAGCCATGGTAAATGTCAGAGGATCAATCTCCCACTCATGTCCTGTAATGAAAAGGTGGCATGGCGGAAAACTTCATGAGACAATGAATAAAAACTCAATGACTCTAGGATTGCTTGACAAAAATTCTTCTAATTAAGAAAATAACAAAGGAATAATAAAATACTTACAAGTACATGAGATATCTTTACCTTTCAAAATTTCTGAAGCTGATAAAACAGCAGAATTTTAATGCCTGAAATGCAGTGCATTAATCAGAAAGTGTGAGCCCCTGTAACAGGGTCTGCTTCTTCTTTTTGGTATGTATTTAGTGCAGTGTCTACAGGGTCTTATTACACAGATTGAACTCAGTGATCCTTCTGTTTTCAGCCTCCCAAGCACTGGATTATAGGCCCGCACCACCACATCCAGTCTCAATCACCATCTCAGTGCACCGGGATGAAACTGGTTCGGCATGCCAGGGAGGGACACCCTGGTCCCTGTGACTGCCTAAGCAGGTGCTTTAATCTGCTGAGCTATCTGGCTGGCCCAAGGTCAGCTTCTAATTTAAGAATTAAGAATATCGTACAAATGGGGAAACAGGAGAAACATGACAGTGGTAATGCTTTATAGTTTTTAATACACGTCATTGAGAACATCTGAAAAATCAAATATTGCCTAAATAGTAAGACTACTATGATAGCTAGTGGCAGGAACAGTACGGTGACAGAAGAGAGCAGAGCAAAGACAAACAGAGGGAACTCTGCATGCACAGTGGGCTATAGGAGGGTGCGGACCCTCTACTGGCTCTAAGACAGGTGGGCTGGCCTTCTTCCCTGACTGACTCTTCCCTGCAGCTCAGGCTCAGCTCTGTAGATGAGGCCAAGGCCTATGTGGTGTCCAGTTAAGGCTAGGAGAAGCCAGGGCCCTGGCTGATGAGGGAACACCCACACTGCTCCCCTCGGGAACTGCTACGAGAAAGATGGTGGAAGGAAGAAGCTTTCCACTTTTGAAGTAGCTTGGTACTGGCTCCCTTGGTTGTAGCAGTTGGGCATCTTGCTCCAATGGGTACAGAAATAAGCCTGCTAGCATCTAAAAACAATGAGCTAAGTTCATAGAGAACTCAGGGAAATAATCAGCACAGTGTTGGGAGCATCCCCAGAACTGGCTCAGGGGGCTTCCCCATAAACTTACTCCCAAGCACCAGTATTAACAAACCAAAATACACAGCAGAAAATCACATGTTGCACAATGCACTAAACCACAGTACGTGGGGTCCTGAGTCACAACCAGGACACAAAACTTTCCTAGGAAAACATCCCATACTCCATGGAAAGATCTCCCCGGAAGTCATATTATGCTCATGGTGCTGCCATTAACCCCTTTCATGGAGGCAAATCTGCACATATCAGAAAAGCACACTTTTTTTTTTCTTTAAAGGTAATAGATAAACTTCATGAAACTATGCTCAAAATCTCCACAAGCAATATTAAAACAAAATAGACCTCAATAACCCTATTCTAAAAGGCATATGGGAGCATCAAAGGCCATGGCCAGCTAGGCTGACTTTGAATAAGCCCAGCCCAAGCGAGATGCTGGTGCTATGAGCCTCGCAGCCGACCCAGCCACAGTGCATCAGCATGGGGCACCTGCTCTCCCACCCTCTCCCCAGCACTGGACGGAACTCAGCCCTGCAGCCTTTCTGTCCTGAAGTGACAACATAATTACACTCATGTAAGGGTCAAACACACAGCCATAGCAGAATAGGAGTCAGCTATGTTAGAAAAATAATTAACATAAATTAGGGCCAAAGTCCTAAAAGCTTCTACCCAGAAGTCTTCTCTTTAAGGCCAGATTTCTGCTGTTTTGAGAGCCAGGGAAAGCCCTAGAGACCTACCTTCGTTGAGCCCTGAAAGACTGAGTCACCTTAGAACTGGAGGAGAGATGGCATTTCCTAGGCACGGTGGTGGCCAAGGTCTTGCTGGGGTTCCCAGGAAGCTGCCTGTAGTTGCAGTACAGAAAGGCTCACGTGAGGCCTGCTAAAGTGATGGGGTTGCCAGTGTGGAGTTGAGGCCATGTTGCAAGGCACAGTGGGGTCACTGACTGCACCCCAGGAATCATACCACAGAGTACACACCCTCCTCTGTCTTCTCTTGAGGCTGGTCAGGGGCTCACCATCCCCAAATCCTAGATTATATGTTGCCAGCTCGTCACTTTGCCTTTTTCTGCCACCTGGCCCCAGGGCAGTGAAACAGTCCAGGACTTGTTTCCTTTGGCAAAGGCAGGAAGGAATGTGGGTTGCCTGAGCTCCTAGAGTGTGCAGGCTGCTCTGCAAGCCTGATGACACCACAGCTTCATCAAACTTCAGGAGACAGACTAATCATTCTGATGTTAGGGCCCGGAATGCGAAGGGAAGAAGGGTTTGTCAGAGTTAGAATCCTCAGGCAGCGCTAGCTGATTCTAATTTTGCAGTCATTCTTCCTCAAGGTAAGACCTGCAGAGAACCTCAAATTCCTAAATTCTCTGAAGATGACTCAGAGAATGGGAAATAAACAGGATTTAATTTTAGGGCTTTTATTGTTTGCTCTCAGAAAGCTCACGTAATCTCTCTGAGCCTCAACAATCTTCACTAGATTGAAACCCCCTGCCAGTCACTACAAGTTCTCTAAGACACAGACAGTGCTTCGTGGCCCTGAATGTGTTAAATGAGCAAGGCTGTTGTTTATCTCCAGAGGTATTTCGCTTGACTGATGCTTGACCAGTTCTAACCCCAGGATTTCCAGACACGGAAGCTTTTCTCAACAGAAAAATTACCAACTTACATTCATTTCCCAAACATCTGTCTGGAAAGAATATATTTAAGCACGGCTAATACATTGAAGCATTTTAGTTCTCTCAATTCCAAATAATTTCACATGCACCCCAAGGGCTTCTGGGAGCAGTTGTAAAATCTGCATCCAAGTGAGTAAAACAGACGGAGGGTTTATTTTTAAATACACTGCCATTTGTTAAAACAGATTCATTACTGAAATACCCCAGATGCCTAAATCCTCAAAAAGAAAATCTGCCTTCCAAGCTCACTGGTGGGTATGGAGGCATCTTCTAGGTCCTAGTGAGCAGCTGACTGGTGATCAGATGGGGAGGAAACCTCCCAGCATCAATTTTGGGCAGGAAGTTTGGCTTTAAATACCAGGTACTATGTGATGTTTGTGCTCAGATCTTCTATTTGCATAGACCAGCTTGAAGCCAGGAGAAAATAAATCTGAATCAAAGGACAAGAAAGGTGTAACTTACTCTTAAGAAGAGGTCTGCTTGAGTCTGTGGGTCTCTGGGTCTCTAGAACACCATCGGGACAGTTGCCCACTGTCTGTGCACTTGCTCAGCCTGTTCACTAGGAGCTTCCCCTGCTTGCTGCAAGACATGCTGGGTGGGTGCCAGGTCCCGTGGAGAGCAAGGCATGCTGATCCCTGCTGTTCAGGACTGGTCCTGCAAGGGAGGCCAACTTGACACTGATAGCAGTTAGTTACTGATGGACATTGTGGTGACTGCCACACAGGAGAGGCTTGGGCAGCACAAGGCCAGCTTCAGGATGAAAAATCTAGAAGGCTTTCCTAAATGGCAAGTAGATGGGCAAAGAGATAGGAGAAAGGTCTTGCCAAGGAAACTGCCTAGATGAGGGACAGCATGGAGTGCATCCAGGGCTCCTGGAGCTAAAGGACACACAGTGGTGGGCAGCTCTGCTTTCTGTTGGAAGTGACAACAAAGCCAATCTAGCATCACTTATCCCTTGGCAATGACCCGTTGCCTTCCCTCCTTTCCTCCTAATCAAAGGTCTGGATCCCAGGAAAACCAGGGAGGCTTCAGTGTGGTAACACAATCTCAGTTTCTAGCAGGTCGCTAATACCCACAGTGCTGGTCTTCAGGTCTTCCTATGTCTCCTTATCCTGGGATACTGTGGTCACTTCTTGCTTTCTTTGACTCCACTAGTGTCTCTCTGAAATGGTTCTCCACCCAGCTCTCAGAGAGGTCTTTCTAAAGAGCAGTTTAAGCAATTTTCTCACTTGCTTACAAAGCATTTCCTGACACAGCCAAGTTCACAGCAACACTATTTACAGTAGTAGGGGGCAGGGCAACCAAGTGTCCATCTGCAGATGCGTAAGGGATAAACCAGATAGGGTCTCCCCACAGCAGAATACTCCTCAGTGTTCACATGCAAGGGGATTCTGGAATATGCTGCCTTCCAGAGGAGCCTAGAGGATATTCTACTATGGGAAATGGGCCTGACACAAAGGTGCAAGCCTTTATAATTCCATGAACATGAGGTACCTACAATAGACAAATTCAGAGAGACAGAAAGTAATATTGATGTTTCCAGGTGCTAAGGGGCAAAGGAGAATGAGAGTTGATGTTTAATAGCTACAGTTTCTACTAATGAAAATGGGACAATGAACAGTGTTCTGGTAATGGGTTGTGGTGACGGGTGGATCCCGTTAGGAATACACACAGTACCATGAAGTCAGATTCTCACAAATGAATATTCATACTGCTGCTCTAGGGACCTAGCCACACACTCAGAGATAGGCAGCTTGCTTCCAACTATAGGCTACTGGATGATAAACGATGCAGTGAATAATGAATTTACAACCATGAATGTACACAATTTACTTATCTTTAGTGGGAGCATTTTATTTTATTTTTTTAAAGAATGGCCTAAAATGAAACAAACAAGCACAACCTTTTGATGATTTATCATGCATCAGACGAAACCCAAGCTACTGGAGCTCCTTTCTGCCACACCACTGCCCACCAAGCCTCAGCTGCCCTCACTGTGCTGCTGCCTGCACTCTGGTCCATACAGCCTGCAGCACGGAGCTCAGAAGTCCTTACCGGGGGCCCTTCCCTAGCACTTCCTCCTTCCCCTGATGGCTTCTCAAGCTGCCATAGAGTCTCTTTCAAATGGTTTTTGCTTTAGTGTTTGTGTTCCTGCTCAAGTGAACAAGCCTCCTGTGAACTGGGCATGCCTTATTTACTATGGAATGTTCAGCATCCAGTACATATCGCTGACACATCCAAAGCTTGGCAAAATGCAAAGCTAGTCCAGGACAGAACACTAGACTTTAGGCTTTACACTCAGCTAACCAGGCTACTTCCTTGATCACAATTGCTGTCATCATCAATCCTATGGTATCACCACTACCACCTCCACCACCACTGTCACCCCATCATCATCTAGCAGGTGCTTCTAGCCATTGGGCAGAATCCAGACTCACACGAGTTCTATTCTTGGCTTCCATTCACTGACATGGGTGGGAAACCCTAGTGGGGCTCTCCCATTAGACAGAGACACTTTGCCATCTAGCATTTCTAGAATTTTGAACATGAGTGCAGAGCAGAGGTGCCCTTCAGAACACTGATAACACAAGTACCTGGAAAAACGGCCACAGTAGACACCGCACTTGCCACAAGGGATAAGTGAACTGGCGTCCAAAGGCAGGGAGAATGCCAAGAGAACAGAATGATGGCAGAATGCCTACTCACCATCAGTAGAGCCCTCTGGAAGAGCCTGGGGCCAGTGGCCCTGCTCATAAGAAGGTGGATGCTGGCCACATCCGCACCACCACGATCTGCTGCCAGGGTAACACGTCGAGGGTCCCCACCAAATGCTCCAATATGGAACTGCACCCAGGTCAGAGCTGCCAGCTGGTCTAGCAGCCCCCAGTTTCCAGTCACCTCACTGGACCCTGGAGAAAAGAGGAAAGTGATTGCCTTTTTTGACTTTGCAGCTTTGAATTTAGCAATCACGCTGTTGCCTTTGCTAGGCATGGGGTTCCTCCAGGATCTGGGTGCTTGTTCCTTTGGTAAGAACAGTGGGTTCCTCACACACTGAGGGAAACCAGAACAAACAGAGACTTTACAGTCAGACACAACCTGGCTTGTACTCTGACTCTAGCCTTTGCTAGCCACTCTAGAAAACCTCCAACCTGCCAGCCTCTCTGCGCTGCAGCTCTCCCATCTGTGATGAGTGAGGGCCATTCCTCGGCTGCCGCTCAGGTCAGAGGCAGTATGTGCTGAGTTCCACCACGCACCTGGCCCACCTGGAGAGAGAGACATGGTCCTGCCCACTCTTAGACCTATCGCAGGTAGCTTTTTCCAGGCGAGGCTGGGCTCTGATCCTAGTCCTTCCCACTACCCTCATCCTCAGGCCTTGGAGATGGGTATGTTATTTTCCTGTTATAATAGAATTAATCATATCTGTTGAAGATCCTGTATTTTTATAATAAAAAATTCAGACAGAATGTACTAATTCACATTTAGAATATTAATTTTTCATAATTATAATGTAATTATAATGTATCTCAAATATATAATAATAAAGTATGCTCTGATAAAATGTAAAAATTATAAAAGTCCTTGAAAATCTACCCCAGTCCCTGGCTACTGCCCTTTTACCTTCTGTCTCTGAGAATTTGACCATTTATTCCTTTTGAAGGCTGAATAACATTTCATGTATGTATCTAACACATTTTGTTCATCCAGCCACATATTGATAAACAGGTAGCTTGCTTGCAACTATTGGCTACTGGATGATAAATAATGCAGTGAATAAAGATTCTGCAACCATAAGTGTACACAATTTACTTATCTTTAGTGGGAGCATTTTATTTTACTTTTTAAAGAATGGCAAAAATGTTACTCAGAATATAAGTCATAAACAGAAAAGACTTACAAAAAAGAGACAGATAATGGCATGAAGCTTTCTTTTCTATGAACTATGAGGAAATAGTATAAATGAAAGAAATTAGTATATATATTGAATTTTTTTTTTAAATAACTGAACAGAGATTTGGAGAAGTACTTAAATTTCTTCTTACTGGTCTACTATTTTGCTTTTTATACAGTACATGCTTATGTTTGTAGCTTCTTACATCAAAGAAACCAGGCAATATTTGGGCTTTTGTGTTTGACTTGTTTCATATAGCATGATGTTCTCATGTTACATGCGTTTGCCTACAAATGCCTCAAGTGTACCTTCTATATGGCGAAGAATTATTCCATTGTGCATAAATACCACATTTTCTTTATCCATCCATCTGTTGATGGACACACACAGTTTCCAAGATCTACCTATTACAAACTGTACTGCTACAAATATGTCTATACATATATCTTCTTAGTCGGATGAATTTTTTTTTTTGCTTTCTGAAATTTTATTTCTCTGAAATAGCATTTCTGAAATGGACAGAAAGGTTGAATAGTTTGCAGACAGACACATTTCTTTTTGTGTTACTGAGATAGGCTCTTGCTATGTTGCCTATGCTGGTCTTGAACTCATGGGCTTGGGTGATCTTCCCATCTCAGCTTCCCTAGTAACTGGTATTAGAGGTATACACCAACATGGAAGCACCTGACAGATAATGTTTCTATTTCAGAAATACCTGCTAGGCAAAATTCAGCATACTTAAAAAATCATAGATCTATATAAGGATAAAGAGTTAATGTGTTTGCTGGTGAAAATTTCTCTCTCTCTCTCTCTTTTTTTTTTTTTTTTTCAGTACCAGGGGATTGAACTCAAGACTCTGCACTTACCAGGGAAGTACTTATTCTGCTGCTCTATCTCCTGGCCTTGTGTTTTATATTTAAAACTTACTTCTCAGGGCATGTACTAAACCGAGAGCCCAACTTTAGTTAGAGAAAATTTTCCCTAAGTCTCTTACAACTTACTTAACCTTGGGTATTGAGATAAGCCAGTTAGTAGCAGGCTAATTAAGACCATTCATCAGCTCTGTTTAACTCTTGAAGAAGATACATAGAAGGGGACTAGCTAGGTCAAATGGAATTTCTGTGATTATTGTTATTATTATTAGTTATTATTGTTGTTATTATTATTATTATTTTGTAAAAATCTCCTCACTGGTATCTCTAGTGCTTGTATTAGTTTGCAATGTCAGTAACAATGCAGAAGAGTTCCTTTTTCCTCACCAATAATTGTTAGTTTTAGTTTTTATTTTAAGATAGTAATTCCTTATGGGGTAAAGTATCTCAGTGTAGTTTTAATTTGCTTTTCTCTTATGGCCAGGGATACTAAAACTTTTCTGTGCATTGATTGGCTATATTACTTCTTTGAGAAGCATCTATCCATTTCACTTGTCCATGTTTTGATTGGCTCTTTTATCTTGGGCATGTCTAAAATTTTTTTAAATTCTTTATATTCTAGATGTCTAGACCCATATACCTCTAAACTAAATAAAAGGAAAAATGAATCAAGCATCTAAATGTTAAAAAAGAAACACTTTGTTACAAATGATAAAGCAAGTAAAACTCCTGAAGACATGGGTGTAGGCAAGGACTTTTGGATCAGAGAACTCCAGTGGCATAGGAAGTAACCCTCAGAGTCACCAAATGAGTTCATGCCAAACTTAAAAGCTGCACATTAAAGAAGGCAATCATCAGAGTGAAGAGTCAACCCACAAAGTGAGAAGGTTTTGCCAGCTAATCCTCAGACAGAGGGCCAACATCTAGGGTGTTGAAAGTAGGGGTGAGAATAGCACCTATCCTATGGGAAGTTTTGGAAAATAAGAATTTAACACAAAGAGTTGCTTGCAGCCATCACCTAATGGATTTCTGTTATTTTTATTGGTTTTAGGTGAGAAGGATTGAAATAAGCTTTGGGTCAAAGAAACACACTAACTGCATGTGGTCCTGGTGCACTGGAAAGTATGACTAATTGTGTTCATTCCAAAAAGAGAAGAAAGAATACAGATATGGTGTACACATGCACTTCTCCTTGGCCTTCTGGAACAGTCCTGTGAATTCAGTGCATCCTGGTTGATCTTCTCCATGCACTGGTTCTTCTCTATCAAACTTTGGAAACCCAAACTCCACTACAACCCATCTGAGGCACACACCTTCTTGTCGGACTTTGCCCTCAGAAACCTTTTCAGATCCCATGGCCCCCATCAGCACTACATATGTGACTCTTGGCTGTAGGGCAGCAGTGCAGAGCACTCCTTACAATCCAGCCCCAACAAAGACTGCCACCAGCCGCCCCCCCCCCAGTTATGATGGTAGGAGTCAGCATCAAGAAAGAATGCTGACAAGACTCCATATTCCTAAATAACAGAAGAAGAGAGAACAATCTTGTGTCCTAATTGTCCAACCCAGTATCCACAAAGCTGAAGAGAATGCCAGCTTGGAGTTCCTAACAATTACTCTTCCAGCTAGATAAATATTCTGCATTTCTTCAAATGGATTTCTTGTTCTGAATCCAGCGGAGCCTCTGTCTTGATGTGATCCTCACCAGGAGCTTTTCTGGACTGTCCCTGTGTCTCAGTTGTCAGAATGAAGATGACCTCTAAGGTCTCAGCAAGCTCAGGAGAGCAGGGTGCCTGCTAATTATGACCAACTCCTGCAAGTCTGGAAAGGGGCACTTGTGGCCAGCACTGCCAGTAATCACAGCAAGTGGGGGACATCCCTGATGCTCATTTCCCATAGGTCAACTTCCCACTATGGTACAAAAGAGTGCTGATGACATACTGAGATCCACAGCCCCCTCAAGGACAGAGGGGTTGTTCCAGGAGACACGTGTCCAACAAGGGTTGAGGGGGCTTCCCCTGGAGCCAAGCACTGCTGAGAGCCAAAAGTCAGGATCCCAGCCATGGGGCACACAGCCCCGATGCATACGGGAGGCAGGTAATGAACAGGAGTGGCTTGAAGCCTGTGCTCCAGCCCTGTCCTTTACTGGAGAAGAAACAGAAGCGTGTGATGAAACACTATTTAGATGTGAGAAATGAACGTTAGATCAAGCTGGAACCCAAATCCTCAGTCACAGTCAAAGTGGTCTGTCCTCACATCCAATGTAATTAGATAAGCATATGATAGCCATAAAAAATAAATTCCCTATTTACGGAACTGGAAGTGTTTGCTTGCATACCTTTGGTGACTGCCTCACTGCTACTACACCAGGACTGAATTTCTCCTGGCTCCTCAGACCTTCCAGGACAGGCCTCCAGCCCACCAAGCCTTCTTTCTGGCTCCCAACACAACCCAGGGCCACTCTGTGGACACACTATCCGGAGGTCTGTGGGTGAGAGGCTGAACCTTGATCTCCTTGTCTTCTCCTTAGGGCACAGCTCCAGGCCTAGCTCACTCAGTCAGCACACACACACACACACACACACACACACACACACACACACACACACACCACCATCACCACCACCACCACCACCACCACCACCACACACTATGCTCCTGTGGAAACATTGCTCTACCCTTACCTAGGCAGGACCAGAGAGGTGAAACTGGGCTGGCAAGCACTGTAGTTGATTAGGGAAAAGATGCAAACAGGTTCTCTGGATGTTGTGCACTCCGTGCTATCACTGGCCCTAGTCTCCACTGCTCTGCTTGCCCTGAACCTGCAGGTTCCTATTGGACCAGAAGGGACCACCCAGCGGGCGGGCCTTTGTGCCCTCACTGCCCGACTGCTACATTTTTATCAATCGACAAATGCCCCTTAGAGGGACTCGGTCTTGGCAACAGGTGACATAAACAGGTTGTGGGTACAGGGCTAGTGACAGTCTTGGCTTCAGTGACCATTAGATGTGGGGCCTAGGGCAAGCCACTTGCCACCTGTGTGCTAAGCCTTCATCTGCGAAATTTCACGACAGTAACTACCTCCCCTTTGTGTGCTTTGGTGATTAAATTAGTTAATATTTATAAAGGCAACAGAACTGTGACTGTCACGAGGCATTACAGCAGACTTAAAGGGAAAGAGTTTAAGCCATAATTTATTTGGTACAGGGTCTTGCTACACAGCATGGACTCCTAATGATCCTCCTCTCTAGCTTCCCCAGTGCTGGGATTACAGGCATGTACCACCATGCCTGCTTTCAGTGGCACTGCATGGGGTATCAGGGATTGAACTCGGGACCTTGCACCACCCAGTTGTCTCCCCAGCCCATGTATCCCCAATGCCTTTAGCAAAACCTGTGTTGTGTGCAGTAGCAGACAGAGCTCCTGAGGGGCACTTTCTGGGCCAGACTCTGCTTGTTTTGCTAATTTAGAGAGGACAGCAAACCCTTCACGAGGCCCTGCAAGCCCAGCCACGATGAGGTCATAGTGGTGTGTGGTTACTGGGGGCGGCCTGGCCTTCTGTCTGGCTCCCCAGCCAAAGCATACTTCCTCTGAGCCCACATCCTGCAGAGCCCTACAGCGGGTTATGCACTTCTCCTCCTCTCTCCCTACACCCACTCGCCACTTTCAATGGATCCTCTTGCAGTTGCCTGGGGCCCAGATAGTGCTGCCTCCCCCAGTGCCTGCTTCCTCTCTGACTACTCATCTCCATAGGAACCAAGTCCCCTTCCTCACTTGGCTTTGGCTCATCTGTCTTCCGTTGGTCTCACTGGGCTCTGCACTGGCAGCTCCTCTGCTTTTCATCTCCCATCTGTGTCTTCTCAAATTCATCCTTTTTGGTATGGAGGGCTCCCAGGGGCCACTTTTGCTCCAGGACACTATGTGTTCAGGTGGTTTGATGGCAACACTGCCTGCCTACATCAGGGAGTGTCAGGAGCTGCTACTGAGAAGGGGCAGTGGCTCTATGCTGGTTTCACCCAGATGCTGGGCTGAACTGCTTAGGAAGAGTCTCTTCTCTACAGAGAGGGAGAGTAACACATTACAAGAGCCAGGCGCAGCCCAGGGTTGGCCTTTCAGGGCAGCTGAAACAGGGAAAGTATGTACAAGTCCTCACATCTTGCACTCATGGACAGCAGGCTACCATGGGTCACAGAGGGAAGGGTATAGAGTGCTGGCCCCACAGAGCCACTTTAGGACACTGCCCCATGCAGGGTCAAAGTTTGCATGCTCTGCCAGCACCAGCTGTGGCTGGAATCCCAAGTGGCCCAGCAGCTTTCCATACCTGTGTTCTCAGCCATAAATTTGATGACTTACAATGAAAAGGGGCGAAATGAATGGCTAGAGCAAAGCTGTAGGCTACTAAAGCTATCCTAGAAGACACAGCAATAGTAGATACACAGCATCACACATTTGGAAAAATCCTGAGAATGTACAACATCAAGTGAGCCTGGGTATGAACCTTGTACTTTAGTGAATAACCACGTGTCACAAGGACTCAGCACTTACCACATGTATATCATAAAAAGGTGCTAATAATGGAGGAAATGGGAGCAGGGAGAAAGAGACGCAGGAAGACTCATGTTCAGTTTCTCTGAATGCTTTCGAGATTGCCCTAAATCATAAAACCTGTGATTCTTTTCAATGGAAATGCAAGTTTCACCTACATCTTGGTTTTATTGGGGCAGTTAAGAGAGCTGCAAGGCCCACTGCTTGCTCCTTCCATGTGGAGGCTGCCTTGCATACAGGACACTTCCCATCCACATTCAGAGCTCCACCTACACCTGTTTGTGACAGGCAGAAGCCATCTGTGACAGAGACCTCTGTGTGCCCCAGCACTTGGGTCCACACATCTATGGTCTCTGTGGCTTGGTTCTCCAGCTTGCCAAAGGAACACTCATGTCTTTGTTTCCTCTCCATGCAGAAGGACAGAGCAGCAGGCTGTCAGACACCCAAAAGCTCAGGACAGGAGAAGTGCTAGGAGTGGCTAGTGAACAAGCAAAGCCAGGGGGCTGAGGCTAATGAGGGCAAAAGACAGCCAAAGACAACAGAATCCAGAGGGTGCTTCTGGACTCCACGCAGAGGCTACAGCATGAGAACGAGGCATGTTCCTCATCGCCAATGCGTGACTGTAAGAGATTAGTGCACCTCTGGCACTGGCTCCTCTGCTTGAGCTGACGAAGCCCCTTCCCTTCTCGCTGAGCCTTACCATTTCCTCTGCGATCTGGCATGCAGTTCTGCCTCACAAAGCTTCCGTGAGAAGCAGCAAGGTAAAGAGAAGTACTCTGGGGCCCTAACTTTCCCTCTTTCTTGCTGACAGGTTTTCCTTAGAGCAACATGAACAGGCAGTGTAAGGACAAGTCAGGATTAAGAGGAGCTGGAAGTTCTGGAGGCCTCCATTGCTTCCACAGGCTCCCCATGCTGGCAGCCAAAACAAGTCTGCCAGTCCAGAAGTGTAGGAATTCACACTAAGACTGCAGTCCTGAAAGCATGGTCCTGGTATCCCTCAGGGACAGATGACATGTGGGAACTCACTGCCTTCTGTCTGGAAATGTTCTAAGCCAAAACCAGCCATGTCTAAGAAAAAATTTCCTGGGACTGACTTCAACTTGTGGGGCTCTGGACATCACCTGTTGGCCCACATACCATCCTCAGACTTGCATATGCAGTGAGGACAGAAAGCCAGCTCGGAGGAGGGGTCCTCTTCAAAGAAGAAAATAAATCCTCATGTGAGAATTCTTATACCCTCAAAAGCTTGCAGAAAGCCTCAGTCACCGTATTTGTTTCTCATTACCATGCAGTGTCAGGCAGAAAATGGAGAGCCAAGACACAAGAGCCACATGCAGCCATCAACTCCAGCTGCCCTGCTCCCCCAGGAAAATACGAAGTCTGCTTTTCATCCTGTCTCCCACACAGGCATTGGACTGGCTCTGCCTTAACCTGTTGCCAGCTTCATATCCTAAGACCCTTTTGATTTACTGTCTAATCTAGAATTTTCTCTGTGGCTGTCAATGTCTTCTGGCAGTGATCCACTCAGACATCTTCTCATGCTGGCAGAAGAACATTTAGGTAACACAAGCCCTCCAGCCTGGTCTTTCTACTTCCCACCTGTCTGCCTATGCTAAGCTCATTAAGACACCCCAGCTCTGAATGCAATTACTGAGGAATGCAGTGGAAGCTCAGCCTCTGTCCTTGAGGACTGGCTGGAACTTCCACTATCTCAAATTCCCTTTCACATGTATCTTCTCACTTGAGACACCCAGCAACTCTGGAGTCAGGCAAAAATGACTCTCATGTTACAGAACAGAAAACAAATGCTGGGAGTGGGGAAGGGTTTGGTGTGGGACCACACAGCTGGGACAGGCAGAGCTGACCTTTGGCTCTTTGGATTCCAAGCAACACATCTGCCCCTCTTCCCATTCCAAATAACCCCTAAGCCACAGGTAGTGGCAGATGAAAATGATGTATGTGGATGTAAAATATTTGTTTTGAAGTATGCAGAGTAAGCCAAGGTAATAAACAGGTTTAGAGGAGCAAAATTCAAAGTAGGTAGGAGTCACTGTCCACACATCCCTCACCCCATGTCCTAAAGCTTCCCTACAGAGAAGCGTTGTTGGTCATGCCTCAGCACTGCCCAGCAAGAGACAGGTCTGGGTGATGTCTGGCTCTGGTATTCCCTTAACCTTGGTATTCCCTATAACCTTGTGTCACTCCTTGGGCCTTAATTTTCTCTCCTAAATACACACACACACACACACACACACACACACACACACACACACACACACCCCAATATGTCAGTGTGTGCCTGAGCCAATTTAAGACACAATGAATTATCAACAGGTACAACTAAATATTATTTGCATCTATGGGCACAGCATTAGTGCAGGGGGCTGTAAACATGCTAGAATTTCTAGTGTGTCAGGCAAGCTGTAGGAGAAGCCAAGCAGCAAGTCTCAGAGGCTTTGAGAAGAAATGGGTGGTGCAGGCAGGGATAGCGCTTCAGCTGGGCAGCCAGGAGCCCCACGGCTATAAGCTGCTGTGGAAGGCTTACTGAAGGCTCAAGTGTAAAGGCTTTGTCCCAAGCAGTACTACTGAGAGGTAGGGGCTCTACAGGGCACCTAGGTCAATGGAGGAGAGCCCTTGTGGCACTGAGGGCCCTTCCTCTTCTCTTTCACTTCCTGGTCATGAGGTGAGCATCATGCTTTGTTACTTATTGCTATTGTGATTGGCTGCTTGGCTATAGGCCAAACCAGTCATGTACCAGAACCTCCAAAATCATGAGCTCAGATAGTTTCCCCCCTTTACAACTCAAGACCATAAATCATGAGTTCAATTCCTGGTCTGCTAAAAAAAACCCAACCCATATGTATAAACATAGTATTGTCTCACTAGTGCAAGAAACTGAATGAGTAAATAAGAACCAAATGTAAAACAGATACTATGAATTGGGAAGAAATTGTTCTAAAGAAAAGGAACTGTGATGGGGAAAGAGGAAAGGAAAGAAGGGAAAAAGAAAAAAATATATGTATTTATGCACAAGATAGGTAAGATAGTTATATAGCTAATTTCTTTTTGTTCATTGAAAAGAAAGGTTTGGGCTACTATAGTGTGGACCTAAATTCATTTTTTTTTTTATTGTTTACTGAAAGAGCCTTGAGGCTCCTTTCAAACAAAACATTTATTTTATTTTTTTATGTGCATATATATTTTTATTTTTTTATTTTTTTTTTATTTTATTGAACTACAAATGTCAATCAGACAGTTTCAAGACACCTTAACCATACAGATTCGATGAATTAATACATTGCAAACTGTTTTCATAACGTTTTGGTATTGTACAAGGTACATACATGATATTATATTTACGGATATTATTTTAGCAGATATCTCTTATCAGTGAATTAAGAGTGTAGCTGCTTACTTATCTTATTTTTACCTGAATTATATCAAAAATTCAATAATTATTTTCCTAGTGGATGACCATAGTACTAGAAGCCGACATAATATCCTGTCCAACCACCATTAGTGCAGATCTTGCCTCTCATAGAATTATGTAGAAGCACAGCGTTATCTATCCCAACTGTACTGTCTATACACACACATCATGGTTTTTTCTTTCTACACCCCTTCCTTTGTCTACACCTGTCAAAGGTGGGCACAAATTCATTACTGTGTCTTGCAGTCTGAATAGCTAGTACAAAGACAATGTGCAATGTATTAATTATTATAACTCTCCTACTAACCAGTCTGAAATTCTGTTTTATTTTCATTTTTTTCTCTTTAAAATAAAAAAATAATAATCTCAGGTACTTTGGTACAGTAAGAGAAAACTGGCTGACACATCCCATGATGCTAGTAACTCACCAGAAGTCAGGAAGCCGAAAACACCCGCTCGATAGTTGGCACTGACCACAATGAGGTTGCCAACAGCAGCTAGGAAGGAGCCATCGATCTGCAGCCGTGCTTTGCTGACTTCATCTTCCATGGTGTTGTGGAAAAACACCAGCACTGATGCATTGGGGGCCTGTGGGGATGAGAGCCGGGAGGTGTGCTGAGAGAGGCCTGCTTTCACAGCAGGAGCTCTGGGAGGCCTACGCTGTGCACCGACACAGCTCTTGTTGTTAGCCCTGCCTGGCAGGCACTCAGCCCATATTGTGTCTGAATTTTGTCCCCTACCCCTTCATGCATTGAAACTCCAACTTCAGGCATCTTGGAATGTGGCTTTATTTGGAGACAGATGCTTAAAGGTGCCTAGCATAAAATATGCTCACATGTGGGATCCAATCCCCTTTGGCTAGTATCCTTATAAGAAGGAGTTTAGGCCCAGACACAGAGAAGACCTGGAGAAGTCATGAGGAGAAGAAATCCATCTGTGAGCCAAGCAGAAAGGCCTCAGAGACAGCCAGCCCCATGGCACTTTGACCTTAGAGTTCAGCCTCCAGAAGTATAGGCAATAAATCTGTGGGTAAGGCACCCAGGTTGCAGTTCTCATAAACTACTGAGCCCTAGCACACAGAGAAGGAGGTTCCCAGGAAGCAAGGCCCCCTGTGCTCCCTGCAGTGCATGCAGCGCCACACCAGCACCCAGGCCTGGCCTTCTTGTATTGCAAAGGATTACTCGGGATCCTCGGAAACACAGCTCTGTGCCCCATTCCCATTTTAGGAACCCATAGCTGGGTTAAAGGCAGCCACTAATAGCTGGCACTGTTCTGTTCACACGTGTCACTCATTTGATCCTCTGTGCAGATAGCATGCTATTTTTATCATCATCTTTCACAGATGAGAATGCAGAAGCTTAGGGCTAATACACAGCTCATCAGAGATCACACATCCAGTAAGTACAGGGCTGGGCTTTTAAATAAAGTCAACCTTTCTGCATTGGAATGTTAAGTGGCATCTGAGGGATCCGATTCCCACACCAAGCCACAGTGTGTATTTGTAAAGCATTGCTAACTGCTGTGCCATGAGGGCTCCTGTCTCTGTGAGAGGTGACTTCTCCACTCTAATTATAATGAGTGTAACACACACAGAGAGATCTTTTTTGCCACAGCTGACCTTGGCTTGTCTTTCTCTCCACAGAGACTGTGAAGTCCATCAGCTCTTCTACCCATGAAGCAGCTGCCACAAGGGCTCAAAGTGCCCTCATTGTACAGATGGGAACAAAAACTCAGACTGCTGGGGAAACCAGCTGAAGATACTCAAAGTGAAAGGGTCAACTGAGGACCCAGCCCTCACCTAGAGAGAATGGCTTACGTTCTCCCTAGCACATTCCTGGGTGATCCTCCAGTTCAAATGTCCCCATTGGACAGGGCCATGGATTCTTCAAAGACAAGACCTTATGAAGGCCACAGGAAAGGCCAGTTTGGAAGGTTTGGTTTCATTGTCTGGGATCTTTGGACAGGTCAGGGGCAAGTTCAACGCCTCCTAAATGACCTCAATGATTTTACTGCATAGCATTATACCAGCATCAGAGAAGGATGCTGGACCATTGTCTACCATTGAAGATAACACAGAGACAAGGCACACAGTGGCCAGGCTGAGCCTCTGACCCTATAAGAAAAGCAAGTAACAGGACACCAGTGCTCCCCCACAGGGCCTATCACTACACCCAGGTGCTGTCTATACTTGCTATGGCCTGTGCTCCTCCCAAAGGCCAAGTTGGGCCCCTATGAGTAGCTCAAGACAAAAGAGCAAAGCTCCCACTGCCTAGGAATTTCCCTAATGGAAGGAACACTCGATTTAGAGTCAAGACCCAGGAGCCAAACTTCTTCTCTAGCCAGTTGCTATTTCTCTTTCCACTTTCAGACAAAGTAGCTGGTGGACACAAATTTGAGTCACCACCTCCAGGACAATGAGTGCAACAGGTAGCAGGCCTGGCTTGGACTTATTTCAGCATTGCAGGTTTATGGTGAATTGCAGCACTGGGCAAAAGGGTGTGCTATCACGTCCCTCAGTCAAGATTTCACAAGTCTATTAGAGTAGCCAATGAGCTGGTGTATTTATTTTTTATGTATTTAGTACAGGGTTTATAGGGTCTTACTATGTAGATTGGGCTCATAGTGATCCTCCTGTTTTCAGCCTCTCAAGTGCTAGGATTACAGCATGTGTCATCACACCCATTCTCAGTCACTGGCTCAGTACATCCTGGGGTCAGGGTAGTATAGCACACCAGGGATCAAATCCACACAGCGCCCCATGCCCCAGTGTCTGCCTAAGCAGGTGTGTTAATCCCCTGAGTTATCTGGCTGGTGTATGTTGGCAGTTTATTATGAAGTTCACTCTCCCAACTTCATCTTACTCTCACTGCTAGGAAATGAGGAGAGTGGAAGCAGTGGCACGGCTGCTTGATGCTGGGCCTGCATTGCCACAAAGTCAGGCTTCCTCTAGCTCACCCATCCCTTTTTCTCTCATGAGTGTTGTGCCTTCCACAGAAACTGGGAACTCAGCTTTTCAAGAGCAGGCTAGTAGTAGCTTCTTAAGTGGATACAGGCTTTAAAACAGCACAAATGTACTTCAGCATCCAACTCCAGCACCCACGGAACTCTCCTTGCACACCAGCCCTGTACACTCAGGAAGTCCCAGGCTATTCTGCTTTCTTTCAGCCACTAGACCTCCAGGAAGCACAGAGACATGGGGAACAGCATTTGCATAACACAGGCAAGCCATGTGGACAGGGCATCTCTAATACAAGAACTTTCAAGGCAAGCACAGCAGGGCTGTGGGACTCACCAGGTTCTCTGGCACAAAAATATTGAGATACAAGCAGTCTTCACTGACTCCAGGAGGTGTGGGTGTGCGGATGCCTGGCAGCCAGCAGCTGGCCCTGCAGAGGAGAGATCAGCTGAGCTGCAGCAGAAATAACCCGGAGGCACAGCCCCTCTCCCTCTCATCTGCCTCCACGGCAAAGCCCACAGCTCCACTCCAAGGCCTGGCTTCCCACTGTCCTGCAGCAACTCCCTCAGGATCTGGGAGAGGGCAGCAAACAGAGGGTATGGAGCAACTAAACCTATCTCTGGCCACCAGCTCATGGAGGAGTATCTCTTAGGGACTACATGCTGGCCTTGTTGCCAGTGTGCTGAGATAGAGAAGAGGACAGAGGGGAGAGTGGATACTGCCTGGGCCTGGGAGTGCTGTTGGCACATTTGCAGACTGCGCTGGAAGGGAGGTCTGCCCCACCTGCCAGGTAGTGCATAGCACTGGGCACAGAATCAGCACCCATGGGCAGTCTGAGGATCCATGGTGTAAGAGTGGAGACCACATCAGAGACCCTACCTAACTGCAGTATCAGGCTCATCTGCCCAAAAGGCCAACTTGGCATTGCCCACATTATGCTATCCCTGGGCTACAGTGATCCAAGACCTGCAGCCACTTCCACTCCAGACCCACAAGACTACACTACCTCATCTGGTCACCAAGTATGGTCAATGTGGTAAGTTGTTCCAGTTTGTATTTGTTCTTGTTTTGCAATGGTGGGACAGACTTCAATCCAGGTCTGTCTGTGTTTCAATTGTCATGTCACTGTTTAGGTCCCCACCCCTTTTCATGTCTAGCTCAGCCCTTGCCTGGCCATGAGCCTGGAAACCTGCTCACCATTTCAGCTAGCTGAAGTAGTGGCTGGGGAGGGTCACTGCCAAGGAAAGAACTACAAGACAGTGATGCCCAGGGGAGGCCAGGCAGGGGTAGGCAAGGCAACCCTGGGCACTGGTTCTAGTTCCAGAATGAGCTTTAAGTAGAAACCATCACAAAAATCATTCTCCAGTACATTAACTATTTAAAATGAAAAATTTGAATGGAGGAAATTATCAGATATGAGAGCTTAAAGTAAAAGAAACCTTGTAATATTCTATGAATTGGAGGACAGCAAGTCTTTCTAAAATGTCTCATTGGCTTTAGTTTTCCCACAGTGCTGCACTTTCTTTACAGCAGCCTTAAAGTCAGATGTCAGCAGGGACTGAGTTTAGCCATCACAGAACTATGCAAGAGACATGTACCTGGCCTCCAGATGGGCCCACAGGTGCCTCCCTACAGAGGTATACTGTCCTGATCAACATCCAGGGTGACCTTAGAAGATTCACCTTGGAGAAGGCAGGACAGCCTCACTGATGTGGATACCTGAATCACCATATGTGGCAGAGCACACAACTGCATCCACCAGCAGAGAGATGAAAGGAGCAAAAGCATGCAGAGCTGGTACAGAGGGTACACCTGTGAGAGTACTTAATTTCACTGTAAGCCACAGCCCCATCCATTACTCATAGCAGAATCCATGGTTCTGCTACCAAGTCATCAAAGATGCCCACCCCACATGCCTACCTTGGCTTGGTGGCATCCCAAGAGCCTGTCCAGTTCAAGGGCTCTGGCGCATGGAAGCGGCGCTCTGCCAGTGGTGGGAGGGCATAGGGAACTCCGAGGAACTGATTCACTTGCTTCCATGATGTGCCCATCCGAACAACCTGGGACTTGCCCTGCAGCTGGCCATGAGGGGCTATGGGCACAGAAGGCACAGGTCCTGTCTCTGAGCGGAACAAAGGGGTTCCTGGGGGAAGAGGAAGGGGAGGCCACTGTGAGTGCTCAGGTCACCAGCCTCCAGGCAGCTTCAAGCAAAAGACCCATACTTCTCATGCATTGAAACTGTCAGTAGACCATTCGGATCCTACAACTTAGGACTGGTCAAGTTAGCTTCCACCAACAACAGAAAACAGAAGCTTCTGATCTTTATTAGGCACCAGATGTACATGGACTATGGCACTGATCCCCTAATGTGCAATGTCTCCTGGACTCTCCTCAGGGCCTTTGGGAGGTGGGCGCTAAGCCCTGCCTTTCACCTCAAGCCCTGACATGTAAAAGGGACACTGGGCATGCACACACACACACACACACACACACACACACACACACACACATATACACACACACAGTGAGCCCTGTTCAACCCTTCCCAGAGGTCTGGAGAAGAACCCTGTTGTCAAATACAGTGATTTCTGAGGAAGTATATGGATTGTTCATATTAAGAGGGACAAATAAAGAATACAATTTCTTCTGTCATCAGACCAGATTTTGGATAACAAATAAGTTTATGGCAAATTTACAAATAAATAGACTTCTAGCACATTTGAATTTCATCATTGCACCTAAGGGATCACGGACCACATTTTTATTTCCCTAGTGACAAAGTACACTTAGGGGCAGGAGTGGGAAAACCACTAGGACCGCATGATGGTGTAGGACTCAAGGCTCAATGTGGGCATCCAGCCTGACCAAGCCCTACATACACAGATGAGGGCAAGGCACAGCATCCCTTTTCCTGCCTTCTGCTGCCATGGCCCATGTGTGTAGCCACCCACCTGTGTGCTCATGCCAAATTCCCAGCCCATGAAGTCACTACAGAGCCTTTGGCCAGGCCTGTTCAGTTCAGTGTCAGTGTGCCCCAATCCCTCTCTGGTGTTTAACCCAGACGCATTTATCCACTCTCATTCTGATCCTATTTTACTCCTTCAACTATATTTATTTTCACTCATTCATTAAGTTGATGTGTTTTTGTTGGGCCTGAGCTCAGTGCCAACCATTGCTTTCTGGGCCTTGAGACAGGTGCATGGCCAGTGCCCTAAAGGACTCAGGGCCTTCCACAAAGGAAGTAATAAACACTAGTGAGTAGACACCAGTGTCATAAAAGGAGTTATAATATTCCTAACAGGGTTCTGTATGTCTAACTCCATTCCCGACTGACTAGGAGTCCAGGCTTTGTGCTTTCTCTTCAGGTCCTTCTGTAGAAACATGTACATTCCAGTAATCACAAACAGAAGTGAGGGAAATGGAGGCAGCCAAGTGACAAGTGTTATCCATCCAGTAATCAAGTGACAAGTGGTATCCACCCAGTAATCAACAGTGTGTTGTAAACAACAGTGGTCAGCTATGAGGGGTTTGTCCCCCATGGAAATCTGACCACATCTGGAGACAGTTTTGATTTGTCACAATCTGGAGAGGTGCTGTTTCTGGCATCTAGTGGGAGATTCCACAATACTACAATAGACAAGACTTAATCCCAACCCAAAGAATTTTATAGTCATGAATTTCCATGATATCTGAGGCTGGGAAAACTAGTAGAGAGAGTGTTCATGATGGCCATGCACTGGGGGCCGTTCCAGGGAGACAGAGCCCATTGACAGTCTCGGGCTGGGCTTGACATATTAGGATCACATATCAAGGCAGACTTTGCAGTATTTCTAAGTCTAACTTTTTTGTCCTGTTAAATAGGAATTGTAGCAGTACTGTAATACTATAATGTCAGGGATAATGTGTGCCACTGCTAATGTTCCATGCACAGTGCCTGGCAAGTGTCAGAAGGTGGACATGTGGGTGGATGGGGGGATGGATGATGAACTCATGGGTGAATGATGAATGGGCTGATTTATGGAAGGGAAAGGAAGAAACAGAGAGAGGGAGGGAGTGTCCAATTTATGAAAGGAGAGGGGAGATAGAAGGAGGGAAAGATGGATAGATTTATTGAGAAACAGAGAGAGACAGGGGAGGCATCAGTAGATTTGTTGAGGGAGAAATGGAGAGGGAATGAATAAATGAGCAAAAAAAAAAGAAGGGGCTAGAAAAATGGGTAGGGGGACAGAAAGAGAAAGAAATGTCAATAAAGCCTTCTTTGTTGCAAAATCCTGGAGTATGAGCTAGAATCCAAAATAGAGATTTAGAAATAGCTTTTCTTTCTAATTTCACCTCAATCAAAAATTATGACTGATTCCCCCCCCCCCCCATTCCTTCTCAAATGGTTTCCTGCTACAGCCATCAATCACAGAGCCCAAATTCTTCTGGCTGTGCAGGACACAGCCACATTTCATGACAGTGGTCTTGGGGAGGGAAGCCAGAAAAACAAAGGTGAAAGCAATGTGCAGAAAGGGACAATAGTATAGCCCACAGTCACCCACCTCAAGGACATCTTGGAGGTGTAACTAGCCTTTTTGCCTTCTTTTGCAGAAATTGTGGATTCTTCCCAAAATACCCATGTATTTAGGCCATATGATCACATGGCGTAGTTATACCAAATTCATAGAGAAGCAGCCTTATCTATTTTACAGAACTCAATCCTGAGCATCAGGACATTTCTTCACAGAACTACTTCATATATTGGCATTACTAGTGAAGTACATGATTAAAGTCTGTCCATCTTGACTCAATAATATACATTTACAGAAAGAAGAAAGATTGAAGGCCTAGAACTTTTCCAGGCCTGGGAAACACTCTCAAGATCTGCAGTGGAAGAGGAACATAAGAGAAGAACATAACTGGTATTCAACAGGGCTGAAGGATTGTCAAATCTCAGGACTGAGGTAGGACAAAAGTTAATCACTTCCTGCTTCTGTCAATAAAGCTTTATTAGAACACTACCATGTCCATTACTTTGAATATTGTTCCTTTCTGTTTTAATACTATAGCGGCTGTTGAATAGCTGTAATTCAAACTAATGGCTGCAGAACTTAAAATAGTTATTTGAGAAAATATGTGACTGATACTCAGGAGACAGGATGGGAGATGTAGTCTATACCATGATAGTTGCTCATGTCCTCCAGTAAGCATTCCTAGCAGGGAGGGACATGCTTCCTGGCCTGCAGCTTTCTTCAGTGTTGGGTTTTCATGCTATTCTCTGCCAACCCAAGGGGAAGAGACCCTGCATTGATTCATTCAACAGAATGCTTGACACTGAACAACTCTGTGCATGTATGTGTGCGTTGCTGCACATGCTAAGCATGTGTTCTAACAGAGTCATACTCTCAGTCATAAGTGTTTTTAACTTATTTCAACTGGGAATAGTTTCCTTCTTTAAAGCCTTTATAATGTGGCAGTTCAGCAGCATAGATGTGTAGCAAAAAGGTGATATTATCACACAGGAGATCCAGTGCCATGTATCCAGACAGTGTGCCCTCTCCAGCTGTGCGAAATCAGAGAGGGTAGGCCCTGCCACCACCTCGTGGCACACAGGAGGAAAAGGAACCTACTGGTGAACCCTATTGCTTCCAGGGTCAAATTACCAACTCCTGTCTGGATCTGCACCTTGGTTCTCCTCAGCATAGCATGGCAGAGATGGCAGCCAAATGACTGATCTTACTCAGGATATCACCCCTTCACTGAAGGATTTTGTTTCAGAAATGAATGCTACCAGGAAAGAGACAGCCATGTGAGACAGACTCTGAAAGGGCAAAGGCCAAGATCCATGAAGTGCCCTCATCCATGAGAAGCTCAAGCACAGGGAAGGAAGGTCACAGGCCTGTATTGTGTGGTGGGAGGGAAGGTTTGGTGGGTAAAACTTGCAGACTGGGCTTAAGGTGATATTAATTCTGCTGGTCTGACTGAGCTCCCAAACTACTGCCAACATCCAGTGGATACCAAAGGTCTAATGTACTGTAGGTTGACACTTAGGGTTGCTAAGTGTTCCTATTAAGATCACAGATTTCACTGCTTTGGCTAAGGGTGATTCATGAGTAGTTCTTAGGGTTTTTTTAGTATCCAGTTTATATTTGATTACATTTTGGTTGACTTCACTGTGATAACCAAAGTGAGACAGGTGTTGCTATCAATTGGTTTTCTCAGAATGCTAATATCTAGATACCCTGGAGGACATAAACAACACTTCAGTCAATTCCTGAAGAATCAGACATAGAGTCAAATGAACTATAACACCTTCTCTCAAATTAATGGAGGTAGCTGGCTCTTGGAGCAGAAGCAAGTGCTAATAGTTAGCTATGCCCAGAATATATCTCTCCAGCAAGGTATGCACTATAATCAACCAGGAAGCCCCAGTACAGGAAACAGACAAACACAAAAATACAAACATGAGAAAACATGATAATAGAATATCTCCGACCACCCAACTGTCCCAAACCCAATCCAACAGCTACCAAGGAGAAGGAAATTGAAGAGAAAAATAACTGAAATGTTATCTGTGGAGGATTCAAAAAACAGGTCAGTAATATATATGACAAACTCAAAGAAGATATAACTAATCCTAATCAAACAAATGATCCATAAGTCTAAAGAACACACTAATGAAATCTGGCTGAGCTAAAGGAAGAAATACAAAATATAAATGATCAGCATAGAGAAGTATGGTGATCCACAAAAATGTTCCAAACAGAAATCCAGGAGAAGCCAGGCGTGGTGGCGCATGCCTGTAATCCCAGCACTCGGGAGGCTGAGGCAGCAGGATTGTTGTGAGTTCGAGACCAGCCTGAGCTACACAGTGAGCTTAAGGCCAGCCTGAACTGCATAGTGAGACCCTGTCTCAAAAAGACAAAAAAAAAAAAAAAAAAAAAAAAAAAAAAAAAAAAA
>PVKA01028951.1:0-28828 GCA_004027165.1 Ctenomys sociabilis
CTGTACTGTCTATACACACACATCCTGATTTTTTCTTTCTACAACCCTTCCTTTGTCTACACCTGTCAAAAGTGGGCACTCCATTGACATTCAACTACCTTAGGTTCTTGAACTCGACACCACAATCCAACACAGTCCAGCATTCTGCAACCATAGGGAGTTATTTGTTTGTTTTTTGGTCCAGGTTGACACGTTCAGCTGTTCTGTGGAAATTACAACAGTGTGTTTCACGGAGCGATTTCTGAATTTTTTTTGATTTTTATTTGGGGAAGCCAGACACACATTAAGAAAAGTTTTCTTCTCTTCAGTACATGAGTGAGTCCTACAGTCTTAAATGTTCCATGCAAGTTTGACATGAATTTTCAATAATTTATTTGGCAAGGATTGTTAGATATCAACTGCACTCATAGAATTATTTTGTAGATGCAGGGGACACTCCCAATACCACAACTGCTCTGATTTTCATAAATCCTGGAGAAATCTGCATTAGGAAATGAGCTGTCATGAATTTTCACTAGTATGATGCTTTGCCTGAATTATGAAATATTTTGATGCTTTGCGAAATATTTCCCAAACTGATTTTATGTTTATTGTAGGTGATTTTAATCCATTGTAATAATTTCATTTCAGAGAATTCTTCTTCATGCCTCCAATTTCAGTTCATAGTTGCAGTCTCCATTGTTTCTAGATTCATTTAACAATTAGAAACCAATTATAGGTCTGGGGAGATAGCTCAGTGGTCTAATTGCCTGACTGGAAAGTGCAAGAACCAGGGCTTGATACCCTATAACACATGCCATGCTGGCCACCAAAACTGGGCTTGGTGGCACAAGACTATAGTCCTAGCGCTGGGAAGGTTGAGACAGGAGGATCACTAGGGGGCCGATCTGTGTAGTGAGACCCTATAGACCCTGTACTAAACACAGAAAATAAATGAATAATAAAATGATAAAATGCTTTATAATTTTAAGCTATGTATGCAGGGAGACAGACAAGAGTGAGGATTCTTTTTGCCAAGAATACAATGTCCCTTTGTCCAGCTATTGGAAGTTTCTGAGAGTTGATTGGCTGAATGCTTAATTATGTATTTTCAGAATCTTAGCATTTACCAACAATAAATCTTCAGGCTAATAGTCAAACTGCCAATCACAAATTCAACAGAAAACAGGCACAAGGAGCACCTAGGGGTCAGAGGCAACTTTAAAATATTCAGAAGGAAAGAAAATAACATTATCCTTATTATCCAAGGGTACAAAAACATTTTCAAAGACAAAGTTACATTTCAAAGATGAGGAGCTAGAGTTCATTAAAAATTAATAGTAATCTAATTGAAATGTATCTATTAAGGTAATAAGTTTAAACAACAGAGACAAATGTGTATTTCTGATTGGCTCTGATCCTTTCTAACCACAAAGATTTAAAATGTGTTGAAGTTATCCTAAAATGGCCACATCTAAAAACATAAACTTAGACCTGCCTAACCATGTCAGATACTTAAATTTAAAATAAATAAGCAAAGTGTTAAGAAGACCCTATTATAGCTTAAAATATGGATAAGAATCAATTACAAATGACTTATTCTAAAAAATATAGAGAGGGCCAATCAGATAGTTCAGGGGATTAAAGTGCCTGCTTAGGGCCGGGCGTGAGACCCTATCTCAAAAAAGACCAAAAAAAAAAAAAAAAAAAAAAAAAAAAAAAAAAAAAAAAAAAAAAAAAAAAAAAAAAAAAAAAAAAAAAAAAAAAAAAAAAAGTGCCTGCTTAGGCGATGCAGGGGCTGAGCGTTTGATCCCTGGGCCTCCTATGCTGGCCCCACCCTGGGGTGCCCTGAGGAGGGGATGAGACTGAGCATGGTGGTGCGTTCCTGTAATCTCAGCTCTTGAGAGGCTGAAAACAGGAGGATTACTGGAAGTCTTATCTGTGTAGTGAGACCCTGTACTAAATACATAAAAAAGAATATATAGAATTGTAATTTGAATTTTAAAAGATGCTTCCTATTTCCTTATATTTCTACTTTTCCAAAAACTATTGTAGAATTGAAAGAAATAAGTGAATAGAGTTATGAATAGCACTGGCCAGCAGAGGGAGTGAAGGTTGCTGGGAGCGCAATCGAGATGCCAGAGCTGCATGTTTGACAGGAAGTAGGAATGGAAGGAACTGCTGAGAATCGGTTCCCGGGTCTCAGTGGCTCTTGTTGCTGCTCACAGGCACCACACAATCTCTACTACCCACGTGTGCTCATTCAGTCATTTCACTTATTCAGAAGTAAACAGGAAGTGAGTACTCACGGCTGCTTGGCACCAGGCTTAGCCCAAGTGCAGAGAGAGCAGTGGATGTGGAGAGGTGTTATTCTCACTGGGCTAAGTAACAAGATTCCAACCAAAACAACAGCAACAACAAAAATCTTCCGGTATTGGAAGGCAGAGGATCTTTCCAAATTTATTCTATGAAGTCAGCATCACCTTCTCAAAATCAAATGAGGACATAACAAAAAAGAAAGTCAAGCCATTTTTTCCTAAGCCAAATAACCTAAAAATGCAAAACTCCTCAACCTAATCAGGCAGTTGAGCCCAACAGCACACCACATATATGACAGAACATCATCGAGTGGGATTCCAGGATAGTTCAGCTTATGCAAATAAGTAATCATGACGCATCGCATCAAAAGAATGAAGGACCAAACCATCTGACCACCTCAAAAGATCCAGAAAAACTTTGATTAAGCTCATCAAGCCTTGTACTATGACTTAGTACAAAGGATGATACAGGAACAAAGTTAGTCTACAGATGACAAACCCACAGCCAGTGTTGGAAAGGAGCAACACTGGAATTGCTTCAAGAACAATAGAAAGAGATCCATTTTCAACATTTTTATTCACTGAAGTATCAGAAAGGTTAGCCACAGAAATGAGACAAGAGAAGGGGAAAAGGGCATGAGGGCCATAAAGACGAAGGCTAACTTATTTCTCTTTTCTCGTGTGTATTTAGTGCAGGGTCTACAGCGTCTTGCTACATAGATGTGTTTGGCTATTACAGGGTCTCATTACCCAGCTCCGACTAGTAGTGACCCTCCTGCTTTCAGCCTCGCAGGTGCTGGGGGTGGGGCTGGCACCGCAGGCCAGGGATCTGGTCCCTGCGTCTGCCTAAACTTTAATCTGCTGAGCTATCTGTCTGGTTCTTATCTGTTCTTTCCTATGACATGACTTTATATAGAGAGAAAGGAAACTCTAAATGTGCTACCAAAAATCTATTACATCCAATAGATAAATTCAATCATGTTTCAGTACACAAAATCAACACGAAAAAAATTAATAGCTTTTTTAAAACACTAACAATCAGTTACATAAAATAGAAAAGAAGTACCATTTCCAAAATTGACATATTCACCAAAGTTGAAAAGTTGCTTCTAACATTTCTGTGGAGTCACCAAAGATACCAAGGAAACCAAGTAACCTTGAGCTGAAAAAGGAAAGCTGATGCCAACTACCTGACTTCAAACACACAGAAATGAGAATAACCCTGCATCCACATTAAAAAACAAATACACAGACCAGTGGAACACAACTGAAACCCAGGTAGAAGCCCACGATTTTAACCGAATTAAATTATTTTTTATTTAAAAAAAAAAAAAATTTAAAGAGAATGCAAAATGTTAAAAGAAAAAGAATTAGAAATGATATAGAATTTCATTAAACAATATAATAGGAATTCAACAATGGTTGTTGTGTCACATATATCAGCTATCTGTATGCTTTTCCCTTTGTTCGTTTGTCTTTTTCTCATCCCAGTTTTCCCTTCCCATTGAATGGAGGCTCTCCCTTTCACAGTGTCTATTGTATCTTTCAAATTTCATTCTTAATTTTTGACTGAGGCACAAAAGCACACATTGGTGAAAGATTCTCCAGTAAACAATGTAGTTGTTATGGGTTGTATCTAGATGTCCTCCCAAAGTCTTTTCAGACATGGCTCAATCTAGGTCTGTGGTGCTAGTATTACGTGTGTGACGTTGGGGTCACAGGTGTGTGATTGCTAAATCAGCCCGCGGATGGCTTTCACGCAGCTCGTAGTGTGGTTGATGGGAAGGCCCACCCTGGGTGTGAGTGTTGCCTGTCCTAGGGGCGGGTATCTCAGATAGATATATGGGACAGAGAGAGGGCATTTGTTGGGACTGCAGCTTTGGTTCGTCACCGCTTGCTGCCTTCCTCCTTTCTGCCTTCTGCCACCTGTAGGTTGTTTCTTCTTTACTGTGTCCCTCTGCCATTTGCCACCCCGCCCTGGAGCCAGCTGACTACACTGTGAGGCAAACCAAACCTTTCATCCTTTACCTTTGGATATTGGGCACTTAGTCTCAGCAATGAGAAAAGTAACTAGGCAGTAGTCACCTGGGAGACCATATGAGGAAGAAAGAAGCTAGATGCTGGTCTTTCAGCATAGCCAAAAATCAATTCAAAATGGATCAAAGGATTAAATATATGACCTGAAATGATGAAACTATCAGAAGAAAATACAGGGCAAATGCTTCAAGACATTGCCTGGGCAAATATTTTGGGGCATAGCTGCAAAAAGTCACAGGCCAAATTGGCAACTTTGACAAATGAGATTATATCAAACCAAAAAGATTCTGCATTGAAAATAAACAGACAATAGAGTGAGGAGGGCCAGGGAGATGGCTCAGGGGCATAAGCACCTGCCTGGCAAGCGCACAGACCTGAGTTTGATTCCTGGGGGGAGGGAACAGAGTGAGGACACAATCATCAGAATGAGTTAAAATATTTGCAAACCACCCATCCATTAAGAAGTCAGTATTGGGGCCCAGTAGATGGCTCAACAGAATAAGCATTTGCCTAACAAGCACAAGGGCCTGAGTTCAATCCCTGGTTCCACAAAAAAAAAAAAAAAAAAAAAAAAAAAAAAAAGATGTCCAATATAGGGCTGGGGAGATGGCTCAGCAGAATAAGTGCATCTGTGGCAAGCATAAGGGCCTGAGTTTAATCCCTGGTTTGGCAAAGAAAAAACAAAGAAGTCAGTATCTAGCCAGACCTAGTGGCACATGCCTGTAATCTCAGCACTTAAGAGGCAGGAAGACTGCTGTGAGCTCAATATCTGGGCTACATACTGGGTTCAAGTTTAACCTGAACTACATAGCAAAACCCTGCTTCAAGGAAAGATGTTAATAGCTAAAATACATAAGAAAATCAACAATTTAATAACAAAAACCCAAATAATTGAATTAAAAACAGGTAAATGACCTAATAAATATCTCTGCTAGCAGGACATAGCCAACAAAGAGCAAAAAAAAAATAATATTTTTCAAAGCACATCATTAATCAAAATGTAAATAAAAATATAATGAATTAATAAATTCTAACTTGGTATCAAAAGCATAGAAGTAACAAATGCTAAGGAGGACATAGAAAAAAGGAAACACCTTCACACTGGTAGGGGACATATAAATTAATGTAGTCATTTTTTTTTTTTTCAGAACCAGGGATTGAACTCAGTCCCTTGCACTTGTCAGAGAGGTGCTTCTTCTACTGAGCCATCTCCCTGGCCCATTATGTAGTCTTTATAGAAAATAATGAGGGTGGCCCTCAGAAAAAGAACCACAATAATCCCACTGCTGTGTCTATCTACAAAGGGTTTAAAGCAGTATGTCAAAGAGATATCTGTACTCTCATGTCTATGTCATCACTATTAAAAATAGCTGAGGTATAGAACTAATGTGGTGTCCAATGGCAGATGAATGGATAAAAAATACTATGCACATAATGAAGTACTATTCAGCCATACAAATAATGAAAGGCTGCCATTTGCAACAGCATGGAAAGAACTAAAGTACATTAAAAGAAATACAGGAAGCATGAAAACCAACATCGATGTTTTTCTCATGTACACAAAGAAGTAAAGATTAACGATTGAATAGTCATTACCAGAGTTTGGGATCAATGCAGCAAGGGGAGGATTAGAGGAAGGGTGGGCAACAGATGACAAGTTACAGACGGCTTTGAGAAATAACTTCTAATATCCTAGGCAAACAATAGACCAGGAGTAGGTGGATCATAATTAGGCGAAATATTCAAATGGCCATGAATATCTTCCTAAATGGAAATACGCTTCATTCCATAAAAATCATAAAGTTTAATACCATGAAAATATGCAAATATGGTTTTAACAGGGAGGAAGAAAATAGGTTGAATTCTGATGCATACTTTATCATGAGAAAAAAGAAGCGTTCCACATTATATTGGTTTTAATAAGAAGAGTTAACAAAGAATTTCTAATCTGGGAACTACTATAAACATTGTTTGGGTCAGGAAGAAACTCCCTAACATTGTGGCACATAATTCAGTATCTAGGAAACTTAAAGAATTTAAAGGAAGTCACTTAAAGTGGAAGAGGAAGGGAACTTAAGAAATGTCCAAAGAAAATATGTTCATACACCTTCATGGTTGTAGCCCTCAGGAGAACTGGTCTTATGAATAAATTAAAAAATCTATGCAAGTCTATGGAAAACATCTCCACAGAAGAAAAGAATAAAAAGAACATTGTGGTTATGGATAATTTTAATACTAAAAAGCTAAATTTATAATAACTATGATATGGAATCAACCTAATTGTCCCTCAACAGATGAATAAAGATGTGGTCTATTCACCCATGAAAAAGAATGAAGTCCTATCATTATCAGCAAGATGATGTAATTGACAGACATCATATTACATGAAATATGCTGGACACAGAAGGATTAATACCATCTATTTTCTTCCGGATGTGGAAATTATAAAATGTAATCAGAAAGTAGAATAGTGTTTGCCAGGGTTGAAACAAGGGACAGGAATATGCAATTAGACTTGATCAATGCATACTCTCTACATCCTAAGAAATGTCATATTTATTCCTAGTAATTTCTATTTTAATACACATGAAAGAGAAAATTCATTGATGACAAATTTAGCCTAAGAAGGATAAGATTTATGCTAAGAAGGGTAAGATTTCAGACAAATTCTTTGAACAACATCACGTTAAAGTTAAAGGAAATACGACCTTCAGAAATGTGAAAAGTCAGACAAGAAAACAGAATTTAACCTTTAATAAACATTAACATCTTAATTTATAATAAAAGCACTTCATAAAATTTAATCTAATAGTAGTACAAAAGACTGCCAAGCTTGGAGCAGAAAAAGATTGGTGATCAAAACATAGATTGAATAGACAGAGATGAAACAACAAAGAAATATTAAAACTTGTCACATTTGTATTTATCAGGGTAAAATCTTCCTAACTTGTGTAGGAAACACTTACTCTTTTTGTTAAAATGGAAGTCACATAGGTGTGGTTTAAAAGAAACACATTGTAGAAAGGTAAAAAGTCTATACAAAAACATTATTGGAATTAATAAAACCATAAATTAATTAACTGTATTATTATAGTTTACTATCCAAAGCTCTAAGAAATGAAAATTTGAAATACTCAAAAATGTATAAAACACCTATAAATAAATGTTCAAATGGGACATAAGTATAATACATATTTAAAATGTTCAAATTCATTTATTTATTTATTCATTCATTTGTTACAGGGTCTCGCTCTGCAGCTCAGACTCATAGCAATCCTCTCATCTCAGGCTCCCCAAGGCTAGGATGATAGCCGTGCCACCACGTCCTGTCTCTGGGCTGGCATGGCATGCCTGGGGTTCCAGGACCACCACAGAATGCAGTAACAGGGGTCAGTACTGCAGATCGAACCTGGGTCCTTGAGCCTTCCAGGAAGGTGCTTGGACCCCTGAGCTATCTCCTCAACCCTCTTCAATTATACTTAAAAGGTACAAATAAATACAAAAGAGTATGGTCTTGAATAGGGAGAATTACTATTATAAAGATGTCGGTTGCCCCCATATGAATAGGGCTAGTAATAATAGCACAGATGACATAATTTCAAAGCAATTGTCCTCAAAATCTCAATGGATTAGCGTTTCATTTGGAGAAGAAAAGCAAATTGGCAGAGTGAATTGCCTTCCCAGATAAGACTTATTATCAAACTCCCTGTAATAAGGGATGTACAATAACAGCACAGAGTAGAAAATTAGCCCAGTGGAAAAACGGATGGACATGCTTCACTAAGTGTGGCTGAGAAAATTGGCACAAAAAATACAAGTGATGGTGTCTCCCTGACTTCAGGGTGAAGGAGAAGAACATTCAAATTTCAAAACAATACATGAAGATTATCTTCATGACTTTAAGATCAAGAAACCCCAAATCTTTACATAAATGTCAGTAAATACAATATTCATGTTTAGTAAATTCAAATTAGTAAGTTAATCGCTTCTTGGCCTTTTGGCTAAGATCAAGTGCAAATTAGTAAGTCAGAAAATGTCTAGTTGAGGGATTTTATTTTTCAAAAGGCTTTTATGGAAAATTAGAACATAAGTTGTAGTTGGTAAAATACTGGCAACATAATGACAATAGAGATTGGTGACTTCTGAGCTGCAATATAGACAGATACAAATAAAAAGGGCAACTCCAAGAGGAACTGACTAGAAGAAGTGTGAGAGGGTGCAAATGAGCCCCCAGCTAAACCAACACTTAGGCCAAAGCTAAATAATAGTAGTTCACGTGTTACTGACACACACACAATCCCTTCACAAAGCCACATCCGTAGCTCAGTGGACTAAGCACCTGCTTTGGCAAGCGCAAGGATCAGGACTCGATCCCCAGTCTCGCATGCTATGCTAGCCCTGTCCCCGGGACGTGCTGAGCCAGTGACCAAGTCCAGGCATGGTGGTGCATGCCTATAATCCTAGGATTGGGGATGCTGAAAACAGGAGGATCAGTACAAGTCTGACACTTTGTACTAAGACATAAACGAAAAAAAAAAAAAAAAAAAGTCATCCATGCACAGCTAATGGCCCAGAACTCCATCCTTTGCTCTTCCATGACCGCAAAGATTTGTGGGTAAGGTGTTGATAGAATCATTGTTCACACTGCATACAAGAAGTTTCCACTAGCATTCATAAAGTCATACATGCTAACATAACATTATAGTGAACCAGACATAAGCCCACCACCATGAAATAATCCCAGAAATTATCTGAGGAAAAATAAACAATCCATAAGGGAGTATGACAGAACTACCAATTTATTATAAAGTGTTAGAACAAATAAAAGCTAATCATTACAATGTTTCAGTAAGAGTCAACGTACAAGTGGAAGGACATCTGAAAACATAGGAGGTTTGAAATGGGGAATGCTTTATGGACAGACACAAGGCAGGGGAGGGGGAGGAGGAAACCCCAGTGCAATCGGGGTTCTGCTTCTCATTAGGGGGCTCCCTGCTTTATTATTGAGTCCTTAGACTTAAATACATGCTTGCATGTGGCTAGGCAGAGATTTTTAATTCAGTTATTACATGTGATAATATTTATTTAAACATGCTTGGTTTTTCAATTAATATCTTAGTTTTCTTCCCACATCAGGGCATATAAATCCTTCATTATAGTTAAATTCCAAAAGTCAATTATGAGTTTCATTCAACACTCATTTAGCCACAATTTAGCTTTAGTATCACTTAGTTAGGCTGGTTGTATGTGTTATCCCCTATCTTACAATGCCACAAATAAATAGCAGGTCTGCAAAAGTTAACCCCCTTCATGTTGGTCTCCTCCTTACAAGTGCAGGAGCAGCAGTCTCTCCCAGAAAAAGTTTAATACATGAGCATGACTGCTCATAGGTATGTGCAGGCCATAATTGGGAATGGTATTCACCACCTTGCACAGTGAAAAGTAAATGCTTGGCTACAGTGTTCCAAACGCACAAGCTAGTCCATAGGAAACTGCTTATAAAAGCTTGAATTGACTGTAAAAGTGTAAAAGATACCTGCTCCAAGAACTTCAGTACATACTTAGGCTGCAGTAGGTAATACCCCATCACCATTCAGCTATCAATTATTCGATAAACTACATACAATTTTCATTTAAATTAAACGTCTACAGATAGCTCAGGGAATTAAAGTGCCTGCTTAGGCAGACGCAGGACGTAGGTTTGATTCCCAGCCTGCCCTGCAGACCCCACCCCCTTGGGGGTGGGAAAAGATAGCGAATGAGACTGGATGTGGTCACATGGGCTTGTAATCCCAGTGCTTGGGAGGCTGAAAACAGGAAGGATCACTACAAGTCTGATCTTATAATTGAGACCCTGTAGACCTTGTAGGCACTGTACTAAATACATAAAAAGAAAATTTAATGTCTAAAAATAAATTTAAGGGCCGGCCAAATAGCTCAGCGGATTAAAGCATCTGAAAGCAGGCTCAGTGTGTGGGGGAGGGGATTCGATCCCTGGGCCTGCCATGCCAGCCCAGTTCCTGGGAGGACTGAAATGGCAATGGAGACTGGGCATGGTGGCACACACCTATAATCCCAGCTTTTGAGAGGTTGTAAACAGGTGTATCACTGAGTCCATTCTAGTAGTGAGACCCTGAACACTCTGTAGACTCTTCCCTAAAATACAAATAAATAAATATAAAAATAAGTTTAGCAAAAGTAGATTGATATCATTCAATAAACTTACTGTTCTTTAAACCTTCATAAAGGATTGTATGGTTTTTTTAATGTATTTTTTAAAGAAATTACTTTTCATCATTGGAGCAAGTCATATTTGTAGTAATATTTTTTAAAGATAATAATGCTAATAAATTGGCCCTGTTTCATGTTTACTTTTTCTTTTTTGTGAAACCAAGAATTGAACTCAGACCCTTGTACTTGCCAGGGAAGCTCTTATTGCACTGAGCCATCTCTTCGGCCCCCACATTTCATATTTGTATACTTTTGAATGAATTCAGTACTTGCTGATATTAAAAATATAACATTGGCTAGAGTTAAGAATGGTATTTAAAGACAGAGACAAACAATTTCTGAAGTTAAAATAACAAGACAGTCAGTAGGGTTAATAAAAAAGAGCCAGGGCCAGAAAACACCCTTTGTCTGACAAGTAAATGTCGTATCCAATATCTTACACAACTGCTTGCTCACTTGGTATCTACAGTTGATGTTCATTAACAAGAATAAAATAAAAGATAAGATAGTCCTGATTTGTTCTGCTTGCCTGTTTCTTTGGTTAGCTGTTTGGTTGGCTTTATGCATTTTACAAAGATAAGGATGCCTGTCTCTTGCTTTCCAGATCTTAACAAGTTTATTGATTCTCTACAAAGTAGTGAAGTGATGTGAAACTGTCTAGGGTTTTTCAACAGATTCTTTTTTATTTTGTTTCTCTTTTTATTGCATGGAATGGTCATAGACGACTTGGGCTGGCTTCTCGGCACCCTGATGCTTCAGGTACTTCCTGAACTTGTTCCACCTTAGACATTGAAATCGTAGTCATCCAGGTTCCTCCACCCTGCTGTGTAACAGGCTAGCAGCTGCTGCCACCGGGAGACACTCCTGACCACCACTCGATCCTGCTCAGCCCCGCTGACTGGACACTAAGTGTTGGCAGAAGTATTTTCTCTTTTCAAGCACAGCAGTAGCAAGCACATATGTTTACTTGTTTTGCTTTTATTATCCTCCAGCAAGAAAAAGCTATTCTAAGATTGCAGAATGCTCTTGTTTACTCCTTTGCTAAATCAAATATAAATTATCTTTTGGAAGGAGCTGTGAGTGCCTGCATATGCCTGGCTTGTGACTATTAGGAACGCTGAACATTTTCTTCTTCTTGCAAGAGAATGAAAACCTGAACTGGGGTAACTCTCTAAACTCAGTCTCCTCAGCCAAAGAGTTAGATTTTGGAAGCATCTGCACTAATACCAGGCCCTGCATGCCTCAGGATTATGGAAATGAGACCCTTTTATTCACTCACTTGAGTCATAACCAATACCACTTCTTGGTACTGTCTTGCCAACCAAATTCTATTTTTTGGCAAGAATCTGGTACTATATCACCAATAAATACTTCCAGTTTGTTCATTTTCTTCTCCTTTTTTTAATGTATTTAGTACAGGGTCTACAAGGTCTCACTAAGTACATTGGACTGATAATAATCCTCCTGTTTTCAGCCTCCTAAGCGCTGGGATCAGAGGTGCACACCACCACACCCAGTCTCAACCACCATCTCAGTGCCCTCGGGGCAGGCCCAGCACGTCAGTCGCTTCAGAGATCAAACCCAGGCCACTGGGCTCTGCCTAAGCAGGTGCTTTAGTCAGCGAAGCCATCTGGCCGGCCTAATTTTCTTATTTCTGTTTTCTTTTAAAAGAGAATTCAAAACCATAAAATTGATACAGAATTTCAAAACAAGGTTCTAGAAAATTAACAACGATTGTCACATTGCATATTGTTGTCTTCAAGGTAGCTGTTCAGATTACCACATATAAGCATGCAAAATTGATTAAAAATTAAGCATTAATTATTCCTTTCAACCAATAACAATTAGTAGTACAATTATCTTAGCTACTTTGTGTTATATATGTTTATATTTTTTCTACTTTCTTTTTAGTCACCTATAGCATCATTGTTTCTCAGAGCAGTATACTGACATATATTTCTTTGTCGGTTTATTTATTCACTTGGGGGATGTTGAGAAAAGGTCTCTTATTGTATAGGTGAAGCCTGACCTTGAACTCAGTACATAGCCCAACCTGGCCTCAAACTCACACAAATCACCTTCCCTCAACTGCTCCAGCTCTAGGAAAACAGGCATGTTCCACCTCGCTCTGCAAGCCTCTGAGCCGCCCTCTTATCTCCTACTACAGCTCCTTAAATGGATTTACCATACAACAATTGTCTGATGATTTGAATATGCATACAAAATGCTAATCATCCATAATTATTAGCTGTGCATTAAGGGTTCCTCCCAATCCCACTTCAAAATTCCATCCCCCTTTTCCAGGATTGGTTCCTAGGTGCCCTCCCTGCACCTGGCCCCTCATGTGTCCACCGAACGACATGCACATGAGTCTCTGTTCCCTAAAGGAGACCACGCTGCTGACCGCACTCTGTTCTGTCCTCTCTGAACAGTCTCAGGGGAAAACTTTCATGAATCACATACTGATCTATTTCTCTTTCTAAGATAATATTCCACTTTATGACTGTTCTGTGATTTACTATGTTTCCATGCTGGGATGCTTAGTTGCTTAGGATCTTTTATGAAGAAAATATGATTGCAACCCTCTTTTTCTATGGGCACATGTGTTCACATACATCCTTAGGATGAATGAAAAGTAGGAAAACATGTGCCTTTAAATTTTAAGTTAATATTGGCCATTAATCAAATTTCAAAGACGAAGCACTAGTTTATTTTCCATCACCTTCTGTACCATAAGAAATGAAGTCTGTAATACCTCTCCATCACTGGGTATGATCATTCTTTCAAATCTTGCTAAACAGAAGTATAGAAATTGCAGCTATTGGGGCAGTGAGATAGCTCAGTGGACTAAAGCGCCAGCTTAGGCAACACAGGGACCACAGTTCAATCCCCCCAACCATATGCCACACCAGCCCCGCCCCCCAGGGAAGGCTGAGCCAGCTAGAGTCTGGGCATGGTGGCGCATGCCTATAATGCCACCTCTGGGGATGCTCAAAACAGGAGGATCACCACATGTAGTAAAACCCTGAAACAACCAAATACATAAAAAGAAAAGAATCTGTAAGTAGGACTATGCAATTTTCATGTTTTTATGCTATCTGTATGTGCATGTGTGCTCCGTGCTTTGACTTTTGTTTATTTTTCTGTGGACTTTTTGGTCTGTTTATATTAATTCCCTCTAACATATGTGCTTGAACCAGAAATTAAATTTTATAGACAAAATTAGTAGTCCTTTGCCTTTGGAATCTGATTTCATGACTAGTCTTTTTTCTTTAATACTTTTATTGAGAAAGAAATAGCAATCAGACAGTTTCAAAACTGATTAATAGGACAGTTTCAATAATTAGTACATTATATATTACTGTCTTAGTGGTCATTCATTGTACAAGATCAGACATGATATCCTGTCCACCAACCCTATTAGCTCAAATCTCTCTATTCATTGAATTAAGAGAATGTAATTGTACATCTATCCTATTTTGAACATATAGATACAAAATGAATTTGTATCCCTTTTTTTATTTAGTTTTGTCAGAGAAGTATATTCTATTCTCATTTAAATAATTATAGAAACATGAATTAAGCAAAATATTCCAATATAGTCCAGTAGTCCATAATAGTAGTGGGTTATCCATAGGACTGGCAATGTCAGAAGTTGTTGACTTGAGCCTTTTACAGCTCAGCATATTAATATGGTTTTGCTTTTTATACTTCATTTTTATACTTTTCTGCTGGATGGTTAAGACCAAGATAAAGAAAGACCTATATAGCAAGAAATGTAGCTTTTGTATCTGATAAGGTCAGTTAAATTCCCTCAGGATTTATCCTGAAACCCTGTACCACACTTTGTGGATCCTTTGTCAGTGTAAGCCATGTGGATGAGTCATGGCCATTACTGACCAATTTGCTCTCTGTGAAAGCCTGAGAGAATGTTTTCTCTCCATGTGACTCTCCTTAGACACACTCTACATCATCGATCACTTTCATCTGTGGCCCTATGATTTCCTTGTTCAGAAAATTTGGAACACAACTGAGTTACAGGATGTTACAGTACAAGTTCTCCTATGTCCTGAGTCTTCATTGACCTTGAGAGGCTAGGACCAAAATGTTGGCTGTCCTTGAAGCCCTTCTTTTCCTCTAATGTTTGTTCTGAAGACTTAGGTTGCTAACCCTCTAGAAGAGAAGCTTATTGTTATTACCCTAAACATATGCAGTTGAGCTTAATCTCACTATGCATCTGAATATTAAAAATCTTAGGCATAAAATGGAACAGGTGTTTTCCAGCAAGTTATGTTAACCTTTAAGTCCCTACAGAATATGAAGAAAAAAATTTTAAAATAAAAAGTTTAAAGAATAGGAATAAATAATTACACATTTTTACACAGAAGTTTAGAAATCTAACCATATACAGCATCGTAGCAGGACAGTCCTGTGACATTATCTTTCTTGTCTCTTGTTTTCATTTATTACCCTTTTTTAAAAACAAATATTTACCTCTGAGAGACAGTATGGCAGTAGTTGGTATGTCATGACAAGCAGTACATATTGAGCAAACCAGAATGGCAGACATTCCAAGCATGACCCTACTACTGCTATCTTCAGTGCAGTTGCTCGGTTCACAGTTATCAGCATGTATAGTTAGTCAGGGTGAGAATCCTACCAATTAACTGCCTGTTTTGAAAACCTGCTGAAGATTCTCAGGATCATTGCCTTTCCCATCTTGTACATATAAATATATGGCTTTGCCCCTGTCATGTTTTCTAGCTTTTTTCCTTGCCCTCTCTTCATTGTCTAATCCTCAAGTTCTTGCTTTCCTTTTAATTGTGTTATACCTTTCTATTTGTATTTCTTCTTTTGAGCTCTTATACTAGGGAGACTATGACTAGTCTTAACCTTCTCCTGGCTCTGATCTTCAGCTCAGTCCATGGCTGAAGTCTGAGTATAGTAAGGACATCAGCTTCTCCAGTAAGAATATTGACTCCTCCAGAATTCCCCTAGCTATAAGAACACATCCGTTGGGGATGTTACAAAATAAAAGTGAGGCTTTCTGATCATCTCTAGCAAGGCAGCTGTCAAGAATGATGGCAGATCATTCATACCATCATGATACCTGCACACCCATGCTTATAGCAGCACAATTTGTCATAGACAAATCTCAGAAGCAGCCCAAATGTCCATCACTTAAGGAATGGATAAAAATGATGTAGTGTTTTTATACAATGGAGTACTACTCAGCTATCAAGAAAGGCAAACTTGAAGCCTTTATAGGTAGTGGATGCAACTAGAAGCTATACTTATAAGTGAAATAAATCAGACCCACGTGTAAATATCATACTGTCTCCCTAGTGTAAGAACCAGAAAGAAGAAATAAAACCTGAAAGGTATAATAGATACAGTACAGTAAAAAGAAACAGAACCTAAGAATTAAGCAAGGAAGAGGAAAAGGAGAAAAGATAGGAAAAAGGTTGGCAGGAAAAAAAAAATCATGCAAGTATACATACAGGATAGCTGGGAGGATCAGACTAAGAATTTCCATTACTTTTTTTGAAATAGCAGTTACTGTGTAGAATTCTCACCTTGACTAACTCTATATTCTGGTATCTGAGAACTAAACTACTACTTTGAGGACAGCATTGTGTAATCCAAAAACCATGCTTGAATGCCTGTCATCTTGGTCTTCTAATCCTGTATCATTTCTAATGTTATATCAATTAGTAGCATACTCTCTTTAAAATAATTTTTTAAAGATACGAGAAGAAAAAGAGACAATAACAAAAAGTTAAGGTTTCTTGAAAACAGGTGGTAATATTCAATCATATGTCCAATCTTACATGAGTACATCTGTTAATCTGAGCAACAAACTTAATAAAAATAGATAATCTATCAATCATTGCTAATCAGCCACTCTTGCTTTGAAAATCTTTAACGTGTGTTGTTGTATGTTACCGTTTCCATCTTTGTTTCTGATTTTTGTTCTTGCTTTGGTTTTTACTCTTCAAAATAAAATTAAATTGAAAAAGAAAATAACGATGGCAGAGAAACTCCCTGCCATATACAGTATGCATGGAAGGGGAGGTTTAGAGACAGAGGTGCAGGTTCAGTGTGGGGAGTGGAGAGATATCAAAGCAGAGTAAAGGCCAGAGAGCATGTGTCTGGGGCTTACTGGGATCTACCAGGACAACTCGTTAACAACTTTGCTCAGGTAACAGTGACTGAGCTGAACAGAGAGCCCATTACTGCAGAATCCTTCAGATCTCACTGAGTGTTATAGTATGGTGTTAACCCCATGCAGCGTTTACCTCTGAACAATAAAAGGTGGGAATAATACATTTCATGGAAGGATACCAATGAAACCTTCACTTGACTCAAGTATCCTTAGATGCTTCACAACTTAAATATGTTGCATACTGTAAAAGAGTTCCTCATTTTTTTCAGCAGCCCCAAAAGTATATTCTAACTAATTACAATAAAAAGTGAATGCTAAAATCACCGAGCATGTAACAGTGTTCAGCTTTCTTATGCAAAATGAACATCTCATAGCTGCACATTTCTTTATTTATTTATTTTTTTATTGTAGGGCAGGGTCTATGGGGTATTCAGGGTCTCACTACTAAATCGAACTCATAATGATCTACCTGTTTACAGCCTCCCAAGAACTAGGATTACAGGAGTACACCACCATACCCAGTCTCCATTGCTGTCTCAGCGTGCCCTGGGGGCGGGGAGGGGACCCCAGCCCCTGTGTCTGCTTGCAGGTACTTTAATCTACTGAGCTATTTGGCCAGCTCCGAATATCTCATAGGCAAACATTTTGATATATAGAATGATAGCTTCAAGGTCCGTTGATCTTCCTTGCAATTGTAACTTCTTTAAAAAAAAAAATTAATCATTTATTCATTCATTTGACACAGGGTCTCACTACCCAGCTTGGACTCTCAGTGATCCTCCTGTCACAGCCTCCCCAGCACTGTACAGGTGATCTGACCCCGGTCCTTGTGCTTGCCAGACAGATGCTCAGATCGCTGAGCTCTCTCCCCAGCCAGCAGTTGTAACATTTTTGGAGCCTATAGTGCTGAATCTAGTTCAACCAAGCCTAACGCCACACCCCAGGACCAGGCTGAGAACTTGGGGTCCATTCCTGTTCCTAGAGAGCACTGTGAGTGGCTCCCTGCCCTGAAGGATGGGAAAAGCCCCAACAGCTTTTGGGCCCAGGACTACTGAGCTGCAATGGATCTAAGTTCCAAATAACTCAAGTGTCACTGAGGCATTTCATAGGATCTGATCTGATCTCCACGGATTTGCCTTATTGTTTCACAAAAACAAAACCTAAATCAGCATCAGTTCAATAACTCCATTTAAACAGCGCTTTACAAAATGGAGAGATAAACTCACTGAATTGAATCCAGATCTCCTCTGAGGAATAAAATTTTTGTCACAGTTTCTCTGACTGATAAAACATTACTTACTTGGGTTTTCCTAGTTTTGCTGTTTGTTTAAGCTAAGGATTTATTTTAAAATTTACTTATTTGTTATAGGATTTCCCTATGCAGTTCCCCAGAGCTGGAATTATAGGCGTGCATCCCTAGACCCGGTCTCCGAGCTCGCTCAGTGAGCCTGGGGTGGGCCAACAAGGCATGCAGTATCCAGGAAGGAATTCAGATTCTTTCACTTGCTGGGCCAGTGCTTACCCCACTGAGCTATCTCCCTGGCCCTAAGCTAAGGATTCTTTATTGCTTTGTTTTCAGCAGGAACATTCACTAGCCCCTCACCAAAATTTAAATCACTGTTACTTAGCTATTACTTATAATTAATACCAAGCTAGAGCTCAATTATTCTTAAATTATAAAATTCGTTGTCTGATGAATTAATTGATTATTTAGCAGCAGAGTATTATGCACTTATAATTTGAGGCACTTATCATTAGAAACTGAAATACTAGACAATCTAAGCTTTGTAATAGCTGCAAACTCCTTAATTCTCAATAATGTGTAAACACTTGAAAATTAAACATATTTAGTGCTGAAAACACAATCCTACATCATTATTTAATTTTGAAAAGTATAAATGAGGATCTTAATGTAAAACTATTTCATACCTATTTGATTGAATGATTTAAACCAACTGACATGGAATATCGGGAGAAATTTAGAGGAAACGCATCATCATAGCTTCCTAATTACTTATACTGAGCCCAAAAAGCAACAGAATAAAAGGAATTATTTTTTACCACTACTTACTATGATCAGATATTAAATATTTTATGTACAAATCCCATTAATTCTCAGAACTGTAAAATGTGGAATCTATTTTTGGAGAAGACAATTAAATTGTCAAAAGCCCCCCCCACACATACACACACACACACACACACACACACACACACACACACTGATAATGGGGAAAACTCAGATATCACTAATTCAGTGTTTGGTTTTTCTATTTTTGCATTCTGAAATACATTCTTTGCAAATTTTATTTTATTTTTCCTTTTGCATCTTCTTTATTTCTGTGTTTGCCTCTTCTAATCCTCCCAAATTACCTTGACAAATCAAGCTTGTCAAAGAATGTTGAGCATAGGAAGAACCCTACAACTTACATACGATTGACCCATTTTCCTCAACTTTAGCTTTCATTTAACTGCAACTCTAACCCAGAGGGAAAACAAGGCAAAGTTACCCCATTTATATAAAAGATGATCAGGGATACATCTTTGAGGGATGCGAACTTCAAATCAACCAAATCAAATAGCTCCTAGAATACACCATCAACTGACAGAAGCAGATTCTGACTTCCCATTCGCAGTAGCCAATCTGCTTTGAGGCAATAGTACACAGACTTTCTCAGAATTTGGAGATCCCTCGGGTCTGTACACACTGCCAGCCATCTACGTCTGGCCCAATGTACCCACTGAGCCTTCAGCAATTTCTTTGATCTCCAGTTTCTTCTATGGATATCTAAATATTGTGAAAAGTTAAGTTTCATGCTTGGGATGAGTCCAAGAAATTCAATGTAAAGCTTAGAGAATTTGTCAGCAGGTCACCCACAGTGGTCAGAGCAGTCAAGGGTTCCTGTGATCAAGACATAAGCAGAGATTAAATCGGTTGTATTTATCAATATATCCTTGGACTTCCAAGTTGTCAGTTTCTTGTGAAAATCCAAATCGTTTCATAAGAAATCATTCGTGCACAGAAAGGAGTAATAAATTATCAATGTAGGGAGACATTTTTTACTTTGAACGGCAAATGATTGCCAATTGTAACACGAATCATCCTATGAAGCATTCCCAAGCATTAACAAGGAAATCAAAGTGACATGAATATTCAGCAGCTGAAATGTTGTAGAAAAGTAGTGCTAAGGGCTGGCCAAATAGCTCAGCAGATTAAAGCGCCTGCAAGCAGGTGCAGGGACTGGGAATTTGATCCCCTGGCCTGCCATGCTGGCCCCGACCCCGGCGCGCACTGAGACAGGGATTGAGAATGGGTGTGGTGTCATGCGCCTGTAATCCCAGCTCTTGGGAGGCTGTAAACAGGTGGATCACTATAAGTCCCATCTAGTAGTGAGACCCCAAACACCTTGTAGACCCTTCCCTAAAACAAAAAAAAGAAAGTAAAGTAGTGCTAAGATTGAGAAAAATAAACTGAGAAAAAACAGGCAAACTAAATTTTTGTTTTGCTGCTAAGAAAATGTTTCTTAGCTTCTACTCTGCAGAAAGATTGGCCACTAAGCATCCTCAGTGACCGAGATCTCTCACTATATTCAGACACTTGCACGGTGACGCAGCACCTTTTCCCCTCCCTGGCCTCTGAGTGGGGTTTGTGAGTCGGATGAATCTCAGTAGAAATTACACTCTTCTGTTGCTTTCTTGGATACCCTATTGCCATGGGAGGGACAACACTGGCCAGTGAGAGTACAAGGAACAGAACCAAGTTCTCTGCCTGAATCAAAATAGAACATCGGGGTTTCCACAGAAGCAGCAGGTATCTGAAATGCTTAAGTCTCAAGAAATAAGAATTGTCCATCCAAGCCTCATTCAGATTTCCAAGCTGTGAAACTGCAAGCTAAGTTAAAGTTGCTGTTTTAGAGTAGTTTGTGACATGCCTTCATGCAGCTAATAAATTAGCTCTTCTCTATTCAGCATTCTAAGGTTCTCTGAAAACAAGGTAGTCTTTCCAGAACTATACAAGCACTGATTTATGTAATTTAGTCAACCAGTGAAAAACTATGGCATAGACATATGAACTACACCACATGTAAATAGGTATATATGTAAATAGGTAAGGGTCCACTATACTTTGGTAAATATAGATCAGTAAATTAAAGGAGTTTCTTAGGGGAAAGACAAGAAGACATTTCTTTTCTTTTTATGTATTTAGTACAGGGTCTACAGGGTCTAGTACGGATCACACTCATAGTGATCCTCCTGTTTTCAGCCTCCAAGGTGCTATAAGTGCGTGACACCATGCTCAGTCTCAGTGACCCTCTCAGTGTGCCCAGGGGTGGGACCTGTTCAGCACACCAGGGGTTGAACCCCAGTGAAAGGATATTTCTTACCACTGCCTATTTCATGTTGTAATTTTTACCTGGTTCAGAAAATATACCATCCCATTTTCCATCAAACCATAAAATAACAATCTTAGATCCTCATTCTGAGGCTGGTACCTTCAGGTATCTTATTACCATCTAGGTCTATGGTGAAGAAGAAACCATGTTTCAAATTAACATATTCATAAATAATGTTTAGATCCAAAGAAAATCACCACGTCTTGTTGATTAGCAAGCAAGTGGCATGGCCACGGCTTCCTTATTAATGTATGAATACTAATAAGCATAAAACTATAGTAGTAACAAAGTTTTTTGTTTTTTGAATTAATTTTATTGAGAAAGAAATAGCAGGGAGCTGGGAAGGTGGTTCAGTAGAATAAGTGCTTGCCTAACAAGCGCAAGGCCCTGAGTTTAATTCCTGGTTCCACAAAAAAAGTACTAAGAAGAAGAAGAAAGAAAGAAATACCAATGAGACAGTCTCAGAACAGGCCAGTAGGACAGTTATAATAATTAATACATTGCATATTGTCTTCATAATATTTATTCATAGTACAAGATGCAGACATGATATCTTGTCTAAACACTATTAGTTCAAATCTTCCTTCTCATTAAACTAAGAGAAAGTAAATGTATATCCAACCTCTAATTTGTATATACAGATATATATATTTTTTTTTCACTACCACATGGTCCCCCATAAAGTGATTGTGAGAAACCCTAAAGAAAAATGTGAAAAGAAAGATCATACAGAAAAATGAAAAGTACCTTAAGTAATAATTTACTACAGGACAGGAAAAAAAATGCTATCTTAAATCAAATTCAAAAGGTATTAAATTGGACAATAATGTCATAAAGAGAAAAAATAGATTGGTTCATAAAAACAAGAAGATGAAATATAAGTTAATAACCTGAGATGAAAAAGGACATTGGTTTGATCAGAAGAGACTGAAATAAAACTGAAACTGCAGTAGTTTGGGTAAAATACACTTTGAATGTATTACACAAACTTAGTAACTGGAGAAAGTTCAATCAGTAGGTAAAAACTTTGAGAAATGGCTTCAGAAGGAAGAGAAATGAACATTGAAAAAAAGAAAAAAAGAAGAGAAAACAAGGAAAAGGAAATGTGACAAGGCATTAATTATAACAGCGGAGATTTAATGGACAATTAGCCCTGTAGGTTCTTTTCCAAAGGTATCAACTGATATTTTATTTTCACAATAATCTGTGATTTCTGCACTGTCCTCACTTTGCAGTTAGGAAACCGGGGCTCCGAGTTTATGGAAGCTTCCCGAGGCTACAGAACTTGTAAATAGTTGGCTGTAATTCAAACCAAGGCAGCCTGACTCCAAACCTCTCGCTTTTAGCACCAATGTAATAAAGCTGTTCCATTTCTCTGAAGAATCAAGACATTAAAGAGAAAACTTTCAGGTGGTTAAAAAAAAAGTCTTGTGTAAGCAGATCAAAGGAGTTCACCAGATCCTGTGAAGCTAATGAAAAGAGAGCTGCACCAGATAAATCTCGGGAAAGTTGTTCATGTTGAGAAGTTAAGTTTTAGAGTGCTGTCTTAGGCCAAAAAGCAAAAAAAAAAACAGGTTACCTTCAAAAGCAAACACAACGTATGTTGTAGGACTTTCTCTCTGATATCAAAGAGGAAACACACACACACACACAAACACAAACACATACACATACACACACACCCCAGAAAAGCAATGGAAAAAGAAGTGATGGAAAATCTGCCAAAAATATATGGTAAATTTCCATCTAAGTACTAATGAAATAGATAATCTTCAAGAGCTTACTACTCCTATAACACAGGTAATTGTACTATCAAATAAAAATGAGAAACTTGTCATTTCAAAGTGGCAGGTCATTTGAGTATAAAATGCGCAAATAGTATTATAAGAGTAGATGCAAGCAATACAATAATTGGTTATTTAATATTAAAAATATAAAGATAATTGAATGTTGTTTAAGATTCCGAAGCTCAGGTTACTTAATAAACATGTAAATAAGCTGTGTGTGTGTGTGTGTGTGTGTGTGTGTGTGTGTGTGTGTGTGTGTGGTCTGTGGAGGGGATGGATAGAAGAATGCAATAAAATTTCTTTTATTACAAAGAGAGAAAAAGTATATTGTGAAATCTCTTCAGAAATAAATACAGATGTTGTAGGTAAAGTATTAGAAATCCTGACTCAATAATAAATGACAATTTTCATCTTATTTTAATGTGATTTATATACATAATCAAGAATAATTTAATATTAAATATATATTCAATAGTAGACTTAATAAGAAAAACATAACAAGCAAATGCATCACAGTAGATGGCATAACAATGTTTCCCACACTGTCGCCTGGGAGGGTCTGAGGGATTCTTCTTAAAGAGAAGGTAACCACCATACCCCGCATGGAATGGGCTCTCCATCTCCTGTCATACAAAAGCATTTCAGAATGCACAGGTGGGCTTATTAAGAAGAGCCCAATATATGTCCAGGAATGAGAGCAGACGCTTGACACTGAAGTGCAACAGGGCCGGGGGGTAGCTCAGTGGCCTAAGTGCCTGCCTGGCAAACACAAGGTCCCAAGTTCAATCCACGGTACTGCAAAAAAAGAAAAAGAGAGAGAAAGAAAGGAAGGAAGGAAGGAAGGAAGGAAGAAAGAAAGAAAGAAAGAAAGAAAGAAAGAAAGAAAGAAAGAAAGAAAGAAAGAAAGAAAGAAAGAAAGAGAGAAAGAAAGAAAGGGTTCATGGGAATCCTCAAGATCTAAGATGTATACTCCTGGCGTATGTGAGCTCACCTCCTAGAGGGCTAGGCAAATGTCCAAGCTGTTGGCATGTGCTTGAAATTTACCAAAATATTTCCTGACTGGTAGTACAGTTTTCTTGAAGATGAAAAGAAGAAAAGAAGGAATATAGACAGACAGACAGATAGAATATATATATACAGATATATATAATATATAACATATTATATATAACATATGTTATATATAACATATATTATTTATGTATATATAAATGAGATAGCTAAGATAATGGTACCACTAATTTCTATTAGTTCATTGAAAGGAACAATTAATGTTTATGTTGCTGGATCAAACTTACATGCTTGTATCTGATAATTCATGCAAGTACTTGGAAGATAACAATGTGCAACGTAATAACCATGGTCAATTTCCCATCTTTCTGTTTTGAAATTTTGTGGGTTTTTATTTTTCTCTCTAAAATATAAAAATAAAAAAGTAAGTGCATATTTGCATTTATAATATGAAAACTACTTGATAGATTTATTTCATTTTTTATATTTGAGGAATATAAAATAGTGATAGAAGAAAAAATCAGCGTTAGAAATGACGCAAGATTTCACTAAGCAAAGTAACAGGAATTCAACAATGGCTGCTATATGGCATGATGCTTTCTTCAAATTAGTTGTTCTGATTACCAGATAGAAACACGTAAAACTCATTTAAAGAAGCAGAACAAGACAAAGCAATAACAAAGATGTTATAAGAAATTCAAAAGAAGAAAAAAAAGTAAAAAGAAAAAAAATTAAACATTAACTTCTCCTTTCAAAAGACCAACAGAAATCAGTAACACAATTATCCAAACTATTTTGCATATATACCTAAATATATCTTTTTCCCTTCCTTCATTTTTCCTTCTACTCATCCCAGGTTTTCCTTCCTATTGAACAGTTTCTCTCTTTTGCAGAAACTGTTGTAGCTTTTAGATTTGACTTACTCTTCCAACTTCTCACACTAGTGAGAAAATATGATGCATGCACTGTGGATCGGATTCATTTCACTTACCAATGTAGTCTCTATCTGAATCCATTTATCTACAAAAGCCTCAAATTTATCTTTTTTATAGGTGAGTAATACTCCACTGTGTAAAAATATCGTATCTTTTTTATCCGTCCTTCAGTGGATGGGCATTTGAGCTGTTTCCAGGGTTTAGCTATGACAAATTGCACTGCTATATGAACGTGGATGCAAATATTTCACTAAAGTATGATTTCAGTTGTTTTGGAAATATACCAAGGAGGGGAATAGCTGGCTTGAATAGGACCTCCAATCCTAGCTTTTTGAGGAATCTCCATAATGGTTGTACCAGCCTGTGCTCCCACCAACAGTGGAGAAGGGTTCCTTTTCCCCCACAGCCCCTCCAGCACTTGTTATGGGTTGATTTCTTGATGAGAACCATTTTTTCTGGCATAAGACGGCATCTCAGTGTTGTTTTAATTTGCATCTCTTGAATGATCAATGATGTTGAACATTTTCTCATATATGTATTTGCTATTTGTGGATGGATTTTATCTGTGAGAATTAGCAAGGTAAGAGGCAGACTCCTGGAAGAAAAACAGGTCTAGCAGTTAAAGGGGGCCTTGTAATGTCTGGTAAATTTCACCATGTCTAGAAGTTGCAAGTTTAAAATTACAGTTTTAAAATTATAATCTCCTTGTTTCTTTTCTCCTTGTCTTTTTCTGCTATCTTACCTCAATGTCATTAACACCCTTTTGGTTAGTCTGCTAGAAAAATAGGAATGGAAGATTACATAATGACTAAGGGTGTATTTTAAATTGATGGAGAACAGCATAATCAATACTAGGATTCTAATGAGATGTGGAAAAGGTCCTGCTGAGACAGAAGTGAAAAGAGAAATTTTCTTTCCATTGTGAATCACCACTGTGTTTGCAGAAGCTCTGATCAATGAAATGACATAAAGCTATAAATAAGAGGCAATGAATGCAAAATAAATGCGAAATAAAATTATTGACAAAGCCTCTCTGGTATTAAGTGTACCAACCTGATTAATTAAAAGTGAAGTTAATGGTGAACTACCAATGAACAATTTATATATTTATATATTACTGATAAACGAAGAATCTTACAGGAAAGTTGATCCATTTTCCTGGATAACCAAAAATGTAAAAGTTCTTTTAAAAAACAATCTTCATGAATACACTGCAGAATTTTCCTAAAAAGAACTAATAACATGATGCTGTGCTTCTAAAAAGACATGAACAAGAACCAGGACTGTAATTCAGTTGTAGTGTGCTGACTTACCTAGCACATGGGTCTTGGGTTCTAGTCATAGCAACACCAGGGGAAAAATAAAACTTGACTAAGTGAAAGGGTCAGAAAAATCTGTTCGCATTTTGCTTATGTTCGGATTCTTTGTAGAAGACCGAGATTAAGGGCAGCTGGCTAATCGTACAAGTCAGCCAAAAAATTCAGGCAGTGGTGTGGGTTTTGCCAGCTCTGCCTTCAAAATGAAGAACAAAGGGTGCAGATGAGAGATGTAAAAGGTTTGATTTTAAAACTCACACCTGCATGTTCAAACATTGTATTGTCTCCTGAGTGTGAGAATCTGAAAGAGAAATTCGAATCTGAAGGGAACAATAGATACTGGGAAGAGGCAAAGAATTTATTACAAAGGAGAGAATTACTGAGTTGAGGAGAAGGACAGGAGAGGAGAGCAGAGGGGAGATATATCTATGTAGGTAACAGGATGGTTTGGACAACTGTACTGTGCATTTCCGCTGATTTATGGAAAGCAGCAGATAATGCTTAATTTTTTGTCTCTTTTTTTCAATTGTTTTCCTTTTTCTCCTCTTAATTTTTTATATATTTCTTTTTTTCTTTCTTCTTCCACTTTTGCATGCATATATCTGATAATATGAATAACTGGTTGGAAGATAGCACCCTACATTACAACAACTACTATAAAATTTATATTACTTTTTTAAGTGAAATTCTTTATCGCTTGTAATTTTTGTTTTAATACTATTTTCTACTCTACAAAATGAAATAAAAAGTTTTGAATTTAGTGAGCGAGGAAGACTCAAAAAGTTGGGGACTACAAAAATGGAAGAGAAGTAATTTTGTTGCTCAAAAGTTTAATACTAAAAAAGCCACAATGAAATAGAAAAAAATAGCATAAAGACATCACAAAGACCAGCAAAACTCCACTTTAAAAATTAATTGGCCGATTTATTGCTTATTTCTATTTGTTCCATCCTTTTTAAATTTTATTTTTGTTTTAATTGTGCTTAATTTGTTTTGTCTCCCTTTTCCATTGTTTGTATTTTTCCCTTCTTAATTTCTTATAGACTTCTTTCTTCTTCCAATTTTACATGCATATATCAGGCAACATGAATAACTGGTTAGACAACAGCAATACGTTCCACTGTTTCTTGTTTGTTGTTATTTTGTTTTGTTTTTTGACACAAAGTCTCGCTTTAATGTTCAGTGTGGACTTGAACTCACTGTGTAGCCCAGGCTGCTCTCACACCCACAAGGATTCTCTGACCTCAGCCTGCAGAGTGCTGGGATTACAGTCTTGTGCCACCTTGCCAGGCAGAGACTCCACTCCTCCCAGGCTGAAAATTTCAAAGGTCAAAGACTGCTTTGAGACAAAGGCTGCAGGCCACTCTGCTCCAAAATGATGGCTGTCTAGAAAATCCGTTCCTTGGGATTCTGTTCAATGTGGTCAGCCATCGGGACACTTGGAGGCCTCCACAAGACACAGAAGGCACAGCGCCTGCTCTATCTGGTGGCCGACCTTGGCATCATCGATGTGACGCTGGTTTTATAAAACATGCAGAATACAAAATATGTGGGGTCTGGGGCAGTTCTGCCCACATTCAAGAAAGAGGATCGGCCTCCCATCAGAGTGCTTCTGAGAGGGCACGAGGAAACAGTGAGTGTGAACTTAAAACTCAAAAAGCTGGGAGCAGGGAACACCAGAGAAAGCTGCAAAGAGTGAGCCAAGCCAGGCCAAGAAATAAGTCATGGAAGCTGAAACCACAGAGGTGGGGCAGCCCAAGCCCTTTGGAGCACACATTTCTGCCACAGATGGCCTGGGCACTAGACACACAGTTGTACGAATTAATATTTGTGCTGCTGGTTTTCTATCTTCCTTCTGTCCCACTCTTCTCTATCCCCTATTTCTTTGTGTGTTAGACGTGTTTAACTTTCTTTTTGGTTCTTATAGGGACTCATATTTATGAGTTTGCCTTAAGGGCTGGGGAGATAGCTTGACAGCACCTGCCTGGTAAATGCAAGGACCAGGGTTCAATCCCTGGTACCATATGCCAAGATGGCTTTGGAATCCCAGGCATGCTGTGTCAGCCACAGAAAACAGGCCTGGTGGTACACACTTGAAATCCCAGCACTGGGGAGGCTGAGACAGAAGGATCACTATGAGTTCGAGCTGCATAAATAAATAAACAAATAAATTTAAAAATTAAGAATCTGCCTTAAGTTTCAAAGGAGACTTTAGACAGACTTTTCAGGAATGCTGAAACTATTAGGACTTTGGCAACTCTTAGAAATGGTCTACATACATTTGAGATATAGGGATATGCGTAAGCCTCTTGGGGCTTGGGTCATATCTGGATGCCTCCCAAGAGCCTCATGGAACACAGGTGCTGCTTGCAGGAATTGAGTGGATCAAGGAGTATCGTACTCATCAGTAGATGAGTCCACTGCGGAGTTGGTAGCTGAAAATAATGCCAGTCTGGGAAAGGGGGGTTGGAGCAGGTGAGTCACTAGGGTTTGGACTATAGAACATTGTTTCCCTCCTTCCTCCTTGATCTCTCTCTCTCTCTCTCTCTCTCTCTCTCTCTCTCTCTCTGTCTTTTTCTCTCACTCTGTCTCTCTCTCTCTGTGCTCTCTGTCTGTCTCTGTCTGTCTGTCTGTCTGTCTCTCTCTCTCTCTCT
>PVKA01028952.1:0-28833 GCA_004027165.1 Ctenomys sociabilis
GTAATATAGTCATGGAAAACTAAAGTGTACTTTTTAAAGTTTCTAACACTAGGAGAAAATATCATACCATGTCTTATACGTAGATTTTAAGTCAGATACAGTATAAATCATAAAACAAAAATTAAACAATATTTAGAAAATTAATTAAATATTAATTTAAAATTAAATATTTCAAAATGAAAATTAAATTGTGAATCCAACTAAGAGGCCAGAATGTTGTGTATCATAAATACAAATCTGTGATCAATTCAGAGTACTCATATAGTATTTGTTTTTTTGGTGTTGTTTGTTTTTGCAGATTGGCACCAGGTTTATTGGCACTGCCTCTAGAAGGTATTGGGCCTCTTGGTGGTGAAGTGGGGCTTGTGCTGGTGATGCAGGACCTGGTGGGGCAAAGGGAACTTGATCCTGGAGTCATGGAACAGCTTGACAGCGGGCCAGCAGCCCTTGCTGGCTGCAATCTCCTACACCTTCATGATCTGGATGGAGTAGGCATGGGCTTGGTGCCAGGCGCCTAAGTCCTGGTAGCACTGGGTGACGAAGCCTGCTGTGGTCAGGTCCTGATACTCCCAGTACATGTTGTGAGTGCCACTGCGGGAGTCATAGCACAGCCAGATGCCAAAGTTCTTCACACTCAAAGAAGATTTCTCAAACACCTGCCCACAGTAGAGAATCTCCCCTGAAGATTTCTTAATCTTCTTCAGTTGGGACACAAACTACCAGAAAGGGACTTGCTGACGACATGGTTGCGTGCAAAAATCTGCATGTGGTAGAGAGGCAACATGTGGCACTTTGGAGTAGGTAGGCAGTGCCCAACCACCTTGTATACCCAGAATGTGCCTGAGGCCTTCGTGGCACTGTCTTCTCGCTTGCTGCCACTCACAAAAATAAGAGCTCACATAATATTTCAATAGATTAATGTACACAAAAATATCAACTAAGAAAAAGTTTTCATGCTAGTAAAGTATTACTAAGAATAAAACATTGCATAAATACTGGAATGGCAAATATATGACCAGCACTTCTAACAGTTTGGGGATAGGATATCACACAAAATTCTAGTATGTCATGGCCATGCACAGTGTTCGTAATGTTTACTGGTGGCCAGGTGTCACTTGTGGGACTGAACTACTGCTATTTCCTTGATATCTACCCTGAACACCCAGACAGAATCATGACCCATAGGGTGCAGGAGAAGTCCATTTACAGAGTATGCTGATGGAGACATTTTGTTGCTGTATACCTTTTTCTCCTGTGTTTAATTGTTTGCCCTATTTGGTAGGTTCTTCCATTCTCATTCATGGAATTTTGGTCATTTTGATCCCTCTCTAGAATATCTTTTAGTCTGTAGGGTTGTCTTTGTCATCATGAAATTCTTTAGCTGTTCTTTGTCATGGAAATATTTCACTTATCCATTATACTTGAAAGAGAGTTTTGCAGAGTGTATCAGTCTGAGTTGGAATTTGTTTCTAGCAAGACTGTAGTACTTTACTCCATGCTCTTCTTGACTTGATGGTTCGTGAAAATAAATCTGCCATTATCCTGTTGGGTTTTCGTTTAAATGTGATCTGTTTTTCTCTAGTAGCTTTAGGTATACTGTTCCTGTGCTGAATATCTGAGATCTTAATTATTATATGTCTGGGTGTGGTTTTAATTGGGTTGATGTTATTTGGAGTTCTATATGCTTCAGTTACCTGAATGTCAGATTGTTTCCCCATATTTGGGAAGTTTTCTGTTATTACTTCTCTCCATATTCTTTTTATATCATTTGTATTGACTCCTTTTTCATTCCTGCCTATTAGTCTTACATTGTTCATCTTCCCATGGTCTTGTAGATGTTGAATTATTTTTTCCTGCATCCTAGTTGTTTTTGAGAGATCTTTTCTTATCTTTTCACTAGTTGCAATGGTGTCTTCAAAGTCTGAAAGTCTATTTTGACTTTCAAAACGGTTTTGCCTGCTTGTGATTGAGTGTTTAATTCTCTGTATAACACTTTGAGGCTGCTTCATGCATTCTATATTTCCTATATTGCTCATTCAAGGATTCCATCATTTCTCTATTCTCCACACTGGACCTGCCTGATGGAAGAAGTTCCACTGACATGCCAGGCCTGGGCACTGGTTGAATAAGGATCCGGTGGGACCCAGGTAGTCCCACTCACATGCCAGGCCTGGGTCCAATTCCTTGCTTCCTATCTTACTGAAACCCACAGGTGGATAAAAATTCCCTTGCCTTCCTATGGGTTTATCTGATCCTACCAACTTTTTAGTCTGGACTACACTTACTTTGTCTCTGGGACATCATCCCAGTTCAATGCACTTCTCTCTCTCCCACTACATTTACTTTTGGGATATGAACTTGGGTATAAGCCATTCATTGTATATCATCTTGTAATTAATTTCTTAGATAAATGTTTATTTCTCCAATTAGATCACAAGCCCCCTAAGGGCAGAAATCTTGTCTTAAACTTTAGTAAGACAAAATTCTCTTTAAAAAAATAATGTCTACTACCATTAAAAACAAAGACAGTAAATAAATATTTGGATAAATTCAAGGTAGAGGAACTAGTAGTAGAAAAGAATAACATTTCTAGTTCTAAATAGACAAACTGGCACTAGAAAGATTCTAGACGGCTTAAAGCAAATGAAACTACAGTGGTACACTGGTTCACAAATGCTTCTGCTTACAATACAATTTGCAAACAGAAGAGTTTGGCAAAATTTGTTTTTGTTTGCAAACTCTGCAATGGGTATCAAACATGACAAACACGGCCAGCTTTCCTACACAAACATGGCCATCTTTTATTTATATTATTTTTTAAAGAGAGCAAAAAATAATAAAAACAATATTAGAAATGATACAGAATTTCACTCAACAAGATAACAAGAATTCAACAATGATTGCTATATTGTGTTCAAATTAGCTGTTTAGATTTCCAGATATAAGCATGCAAAAGTGATAAAAAAAAAAAAAAAAAAAAAACTTGAGCATTAACTGTTCCTTTCAACAGAACATGGCCATCTTTAAAAAAAAATCATAAAACAAATTGTCTGTGAACTGAGGCACCATCATTAACTGTGGGAAATAACCCTAGAATATACTATTCTTTTTTTGGGGGGGGTACCAGGAATTGAACTCAGTATCTTGCACTTGCTAGGCAGACACTTGTACCACTGAGCTATATTCCTGACCCCAGAATATACTATTATTGATAAATAATCCCAAAGTACAGTAACAATTTAGATGTAATAGGCTCAATACCATCTAATTACATACACAACATGAAAGCATTCTAAATACACAACTATTAAGTAAATGGAGGCAATTCATATTACAGAATATTAAGTGGATATTAAAGATATTTTTACAAATAACTAGTAAGATGAGGAAATTTTATGCTAAAAGTTGAAAAAGCAATATATAAAATTTGGCATACAATATCTCAATTATATGAAAATATACCTGCAATACAGAGATCTAAATTGAACAAAAAAGATAGTTTCCAGAATTAGTTTTGTCAATTAGAAATGTTAAAAGCTTAACTAAATTGGCTCAGCAAATCCATATGCTAGGGTGTGGAGACCCCATTCTAGAGTAACTTATTACTTAAAGGATATAAAAGGGAACTGAGGAAGGATGGAGGGTTCCATTTTCTGGGAGGAGCTCTGGTCTTCACAGGTCCAACTTCATTTCCTGACTTCTAGCACAGACTCTTCAGCTTCTACCTTGGATCCTTCAGCCTTCCAGTGTAGATTCATCAGCGTTCCATCACAAACTCATCAGCCCCCTGATATGGACTTGCACAGAACACTGCAGTGACCTCAAGACGTTGGAATGAATCCTTCAGTCTCCAGTGTGCAGATGGCCCTCTGAACGCTTCATCTGACTCTCGCTGACCATTTGTAAGCTAATCTCGTCATTTGTTATACATTTTTACATCTTGTTTTATATCTGTTCCTCTAATAAAACCCTGACTGAGAAAAAACTTAGTACTGAGAAATGGGGTCATTGCTGTGACTAAACCTGACCATGTAGATTATAAGCTTTTGAGAATAGCTTATGGTAAGAGATAGGAAGGGTTCAGAGATGTCACCTACAAGAGACGAGCTGGAACATCTTTGGCTGTTCTGTATGGGAGATTCTGGTCAGAGCTCAGAAGACCACAGTGCTGATTGAAATCTTGCCTGTAAAGATCAGGTTGGGGAAGTTTCTGCTGAGAAGAAGGACTGCATTGGTTGTTGGACTCCAGACACTGTGTGTTATGGCTTGGCAGAAAGTCTGTCTGCATTTTGCTCATATCCAGAGAATACCTGAGACTGATATTAAACATGAAAGACTGATTAATCTGGCAAAAGAAATTTCAAGGCAGTTGAATGTTGAGACAGTGACATGGCTATCACTGGGAGCTTTGACAGCTTTATATGGAGAATCAAGAAGAAGGAGCCCAGCAGGACTATTTAAAATTGTGTGAGTTTGGCCAGAAAGGACGTACCAAGAACACTATAGACTATAAAGATAGTACTGAGAAGATCTCTACTACCAAGAAGGAACAAGAGAATATAAAGGATAGCTTCTTCAAGCCCCAGTTCCAGGGGCAGGGGAGGCAGCAGATCTCCACCCTTTGTAGCCTCAAAATTACAAGGGTGAGATACTTGGGTTTGAAGAAAAAGCCTCACAGAGTCATGTTCCAGAATGGCGGTGGCAACCACACCAAGTTCCAGAATGACACTGCCACAGAGAATCTGTTCTTCAAAATTAGGTTCAGGGTGCTCAGTAATCCAGGCATTCCAATCCCACAGCCAACAGAGAAGAAAGCCTGGCTACTGCTCCAGCTAGCAGCAGACTTTGGCATCATCAATGTGGGGTTTTATGTTCAGGCCAAATGCAGGAGTTCTCAGGTTTAGAAAGCTTCCACCCAGATTTCAGAAGAAGGCCTGAGAGGCCATGCAGTATGCCCCTGGGAGGACAGTGTGTAAAGCAAAAAGTGAAAAGCCCCAGAAGTTTGGACCATGGATCATCTAAGCAAAGATGCAAGGAAGGCATAAAGCTGACCTAAGAGAGAAGTCATGGGAACTACCACCAAAATTTGATAGAGGTGGAAACATATGGAGCTCACAATTCACTACAAATTGCCTCAGATGTTAAACAAAGAATTATATAAGATAATGTTTTCCCTGCTGGATTTTAGACTTACTTTTGTCCCAGTGCTTTGTATCTCCTTTTTGTATCTTTTGGACTGGTACTGTTTTTCTTGTGCCACCAAATGTTGGAAGTATTTAACTTTTCATTTGTATAGGGGTTCACAGCTAAGAGTTTGCCTTAGATCTTGGAGGATACTTGGGACTTGGACTTTTTAGCAATGCTGAAACTGTTAGGACTTTGGCAATTCTTGGAGATGGACTAAATGCCTTTTGCATAAAGGAATGTACCTCTTTGAGAGGTAAGGGACAGAATGTTATGGTGTCTATTTGTCCCTCCAAAGCCTCACAGAGTCATGAGGCAGGCTTCTAGACTTTGTGATTAATTCATGGGCCCAGCACGCTTCTGCTGCGCCACTCTGCTCCACAATTAGACTTTGCGATTAATTCATGATCCAATGCTAGAATTACAGATATGAGTGCTGCACTCAGCTTGGAGCAGACAGACTGAATATAATTTAAGTAAGGCTTGCTCTCTGCCTTTGCTGCTCTGCTATTGCTCCTCCCTTTTGGCTCTTGCTGTTTTGCCCTGCTATGAACCTCTGCCCTCTGCCATGTGGCACTCTGCTTTGGAGCCAGCCAAATATGGACTGAAACCTCCACAAACTGTAAGCTAAATAATCCTTTCCTTCCTTTGGATTTTGGATATTTTGTCCCAGCAATAAGAGAAAAGTAAGTGAACACACCATTTATGTAAATGGTGGCTAATAGCACCTAATTCTAAGAACTTAATAAATGTAAGCCACTATTATTACAATATGTACTACTTTATTATTTTATTTATTGTTTTATGTATTTAGTATGGGGTCTACAAGGTCTCACTCACAGATTAGACTCGTAGTGATCCTCCTGTTTTCAGCCTCCCAAGTGCTGGAATTACAGGCACACATCACCACGCCTAGTCTCAATTCCTGGGGGCAGGGCCAGCATAGCATGCCGAGGATTGAATCGCAGTGCCTGCATGTGCCTAAGCAGGCACTTTAATTCACTAAGCTATCTAGCCAGTCCTTAACACGTACTACTTTATAATCAGAAAAATCTATTAAATTACAAGTTCAAATATTCATTTAATAACTAAGATGTGTGTTACTTCAGAAAAAATAAACAATGAACCTTTCTTTCTGATAACTTTAACTTATAAAATAGTTCACAACTGTCAGATGTGATGTATGCCTGTAATCTCAGTATTTGGGAGGCTGAGGCAAGAGGATTGCTGAAAGTCTAAGGCCTGTCTAAACTACAGAGTGAGTTCCTATTCTCCAAACAACAAAACTGAACCAACAAAGTAATAATTTTAAACACATTAATGTGAAAACAGAACCAAGAATGTTGCAACACTTCCAGTTACCTTAGGGTTCTATTCAGTGTGTTGGATCTGTCAGATAGCTAGCTAAGGGCCAGTGAGATAGTTCAGTGGACTAACCATCTGCTTAGGCAAGCACAAGGACTGGGATTTGATTCCAGGTACCGCACACCACAATGAGCCAGTGACCAAATCTGGGTGTGGTGGCATACAACTGTGATCCCAGCCCTGGGGAGGCTGAAAAAAGGAGGATCACAACAAGTTCAAGCTGCATAATGAGACCTTGTACACACACACACACACACACACACACACACACACACACACACAGATAGCTATGTTGACATTATTATATTCAGAGATTAAATTCATAAACAAGATCAAGGTATTTCAATGGGCTAGATTAACAAAATTTTCTTAGTCAATATCTCATAATATATCAAAACTCTACTTTCCTATATACTTTTAGAGGGACAAACCAATGCTCCAGGGTAATTCAGCAGAGACATGTAGGACAAGAATGTAAATTCAGGAGACTGTTCAGATGTATACTGTCACTAGGTAGAATTTCTATTTAAAAAAAAACAAACACCAAAAAAATACTCAACTCTAGAGTTTAATTCCTTAAGTTCTAGAAGAGTCTCAGTATTTCAAACATATAAATTGAAAGGCAAAATCTATTGCTTCATACCAGCTTTCAGCCTACCTATAGCAAAACATAAGTTCAAAGATGAAAAGAGAGAAAAGACTTTCCCTTTCCCCTTCTCTTATAGTACATGTAACCAGGTAATATATCTACTAAAAGTAATGAAGAACATGAAAGTGCTAGAAATATAGAAAACAACTTTACCTTTGAGGAGTTGTCTGTCTCTCTGAATTGTACTGTACAGGCTTACAAAACCACTAACACGGGGCCAGAGAGATGGCTCAGTAGAATAAGCGCTTCTCTGGCAAGCGCAAGGGCCTGAGTTCAATCCCCAGTTCCACCAAAAAAAAAAAAAAAACAACAAACACTAACACACACAAAAAAGTAAGAATTCACCTGTCATGATGAGTTTTTTTTACCTGTATCTTGCTCCATTGGACCATTGCAGTACATGGCATGTTGCTCAATCTTTGTGGGTGGGAAGCCTTGGTCACATAATGGGCATGATACCTGGTTACTGGATGAAAAGGCAGAAGTTGGTGTTTCCTTCTCAACATCTTCCTTGTTACCAACCTGAAGAATATGCATCAAATAGCAAATATAAAAAGCTTAGTTTATAAAGTATGTTTTTCTACAGAAACCTGCATGGGATTGCATCCCCTATTTCATTTACTTTCAAAGAAACATCAATCATATTAACAAATCAGGACACTATTAATAAAGATAATATTAGGCCTGGGGAGATGGCTCAGTAGAATAAGCACTTGCCTGGCAAGCGCAAGGGCCTAAGTTCAATCCCCAGTTCTGCCAAAAAATAAAATAAAATAAAGTTAATATTTACATATTCAATGCCTGCCAACAATATATATTAAGCACTATGTACATACTACACATTTAATCTTCACAATCTTTCAAAGGTATTGACACACCTTTTTTATTGATACGAAGAGTATTATCAAAACTGATCAAGTAATTTACATAAAGTCACAAACGAGTAAGTGGCAAAGTTGAAATTCAAATCAAGGACTATCTGGATCCAAAACATGGTGATACGGATTTTTACTACATGGCAAGGCACAGTCCTCATTACAAAAAGTGTCCTGTGTCTGCTGTACTTCACACTTTTGTTCTCAGTAGCATCTGAAAATACTTTCTCAATCACATGCACATGCTTGCATGCTTGCACACATACACAGATCACTGTAACTAAGATATAAAGAGTTTAAAAACAAGAGATTGGGGCTGGGGAGATGGCTCAGTAGAATAAGTGATTCTCTGGCAAGAGGAAGGGCTTGAGTTCTCCCTGGTTCCACAAAAAAACGTTAAAAAAAAAAAAAAGAGAGATCTAAGTCAAAAGGAACATAAGTAGAATTTAACTTAACGTTTTGGTCTGTCCTTAGACCAAAAAAAGACAGAACACCTTTTGTTTTTTTTTTTGTTTTTTTGTTTTTGTTTTTGTTTTTTAAAGTAAAAGCAAAAACTAAGGCCCAAATATTTAAAAACAAAGAAATGTCAAGACAATAATTCTACTGAAGTCACTCTTAAACGCAGTGTTTTATAATCATTACTCGCTCTACGATGCTAGTGTCTCTCAGAGGTAGTTGTATTTTACCTGTATGAGTCAGTTAAAGCCAACAATTCTGCAGTGATTAATTCAACAGTATGCATGAACACTGCAGCACTACTGCCTAACATTTGCCTCAAAGGACAGCAAGTCCTAACAAATCAATGTGAAACTGCTCTGCAGATACTGCTTCATTTAAGAACAAAAAGAACCTCGATCGTCATCACAGTGCAAGAAAGATTCTTTCCTGTTATGAGAACAAAACAGGACAACTGCAATGGGGGGCCAGTGAGACTGCTCAGCAGACGAAGTGCTTGCGAGGCAAGCTCAAGGACCTGAACTAGATCCCAGCACCACATGCTGTGCCAGCCCTGCCAGCTACGGGTAGAATCAGGGCATGGTATTGGACGCCTGTGATCCCAACCCTGGGGAGACTGAAAACAAGAGGATCACTATGAGTCTGAGCTGCATAGTAAGACCCTGTACGAAATACATTAAAAAAATAAAGACAAAACTGCAATGACCTAATTTCCAGGTCAATTAGGTTTTTGTTTATTTTGGTTCCTAAGTGTAAGCCCTCCCTAAAACCTACCTACCACTTGTAAATGTGATTCAGCAGAAGCAAATTGGACACACAAATAAGTCGAACAGTTTCTAAAACTGCCAGAATATATCCTACTTTCAACAACTCTTTTTTTTTTTTTTTTTTTGTATTTTAGGGGAGGGCCTACAGGGTGTTCAGGGTCTCACTGCTAGATCAGACTCTTAGTGATCCCTCTGTTTACAGCCTCTTTACAGGCACATGCCACCACACCCAGTCTCAATTGTTGTCTCCACATGTAAAAAGGTGAAAGGTAAGACTGGTCTTAGAACAGGGTCTGCTAAGCACTTTCCATATCCATCCTTTATGATAAATCAACTAGACAAAAGTATCACTAGCTTTGGCATTAGAGAAGAGGAAACAGGCTTGGGAAAGGCAAAGTAACATGTTTATGATAAAGTAAAAAGTAAACAATCTAGACTTAAACCTGAGCTTGTTTCACATCAAATTTTTCAGTATTATCATTCTACCAAGAAAAAATTCAGGCCAGCCAAATAGCTCAGAGGATTAAAGCACCTGCAAGCAGGCAAAGGGGTCCAGGGGTTCGATCCCTGGGCCTGCCATCCCGGCGCCACCCCTGGGGTGTGCTGAGATACAATTGAGACTGAGACATGGCGTGGTAGTGCGCCCCTGTAATCTCAGCTCTTGGGAGGCTGTAAACAGGTGGATCACTATGAGTCCCATCTAGTAGTGAGACACTGAACACCCTTCCCTACAAAAAAAAGGAAGGAAAATCCAGAGGTTGGGGATACAGCTCAGTGGCATAAGGGTCTGCCTGGCAAGCGCAAGGTCAAAAGTTCAACCCCCAGTACTGCAGAAGGAGAAGGAGGAAGAAGGGGAGGAGGAAGAAGAGGGGAAGGAAGAAGAGAAAGAGGAAGAGGAGGGGCAGGTGAAAGAGAAGGAGGAAGAAGAGGAAGAGGAGGAGGAGGAAGAGAAGCAGCAGGAGGAGAACAATAACAAGAACAATACTCCAAGCTTAGTTTTTCCCAAATCTAGGTTCTTCTTGTGCATAAATCTTAGAAAAAAAATCATAAATGAAAGTCATCTTGTATATGCAAAGCTGTTTGAGCAGAGGAGAGAAAATCAATATACTATACCCCCAAATTGCAAACAGTCTTGAGTTACTGAAAGTTATTGGTGATTCATTAATTCCTTGGTGTCTTAGTTACTTTTCTTATTGCTGGGACAAAATATCTGACAGCCAAAGTTAGAGGAAAGGTTTACTTCAGTCCAGAGTTTGTAGAGATTTCAGTTCATAATCAACTGACTCCAAAGCAGGGTGGGTGACAGAGGGGCATCACAGAGAACAAACAGTTCATGAGAGGGAGAATACAGCAAAAGCAACCAAGAGATAATCAACAAGCTTCTTTCTGCCCCTTATCTTATATCTTGTAAGGGCAGGCAGCACTCATACCCTTAATCCTAGTACCCTTAGTCCTAGTATTATGCCATGAATCAATCTCAGCATCACACACTGCAGATCCAGCTGCCTATGAGTCAGGCCCCACCTCTGACCACTTGAGGATTTAGGAAGACATCCAACTACAAGCTGTAACGCTTGGCATTCTAAAGTTCATTAAGTAACTGAGATTATACAACAAAAATGTCACTGGTGCTCATAACAGCACTATATTCCTCTGTATTCATTACCAGCTCTGTAAAATATAGAATATATCTGCAACTGTTAACATATTTAAATAGTCTTTCTGTGACTGTCTAATTAAGAATATGAGACTACCACCAACCACATTCATAAGGCAACCCAGAAAGTCTTTGAATTATATTAAAAATACTTTTCCTGGGGGGCTTGTGGGTTAGCTCAGTTGTTTAAGCACCTGCTGGGGCAAATCCAGTCACATGAAGGGGACCATGGTTTGATCCCCAGCTCCCCATGGCTTACAAGACCTGCCTTAAAGGGAGCCTGAGCCAGCAAAAAAAATATATATATATATTCCCCAATACAATTTAAAAGGTTTATTTAAATACAAACTTCTACAGAGAAATCTCAAAGGGATAAATACAAACAAAACATATTTTATTAGGACAAGATAGTCAGAAATTTTGGTCTGTGCAGAGTCACTTTTTATTTCAAAATACTATAGAGTGATTCCTCAGAAGTGATACTTGGACACTGAATCTCAAATTACTTAACCACTTAACAGTTTAACCTAAGCATCACTCGGGAAGCAAATCTGAATATATACTGACGATCTGAAGCACCACTTAGGTAAGTGTCATTTCAACCATTTGATTCTTATTTGTGGGCAACAGATACACTTGCATGTCTGTCTGTTTTATATCAACTATTTCTTGCATGCTTTTTCATTTGGAATGTTGTATTTACCTTTGATGTTTGTTTCTAATGAAATCTAATAAGTTCTGGTTATTTTGCTAATTTATGCTTATCTGAAAAATAATCTATAGTTTTATGCTATAATCTGTAAAAACTCTTACTGTAAGTACATTATACATAATTTTTTAATGTATTTGGTACAAGGTCTCACTATGTAGCTCAGTGATCCTCCTCTTTTCAGCCTACCCAGCAGTGAGATTACAGGCATGCGCCACCAGGCCCACTCTCTGGCCAGCTCAGCATGCCTGGGGGGCAAGACCAGCACAGCATGTGGTGTCAGGGATCAAGACCCCATCCTTGTATTTGTCTAAGCAGGGCTTAGTCCACTGAGTTATCTTACCAGCCCTCATTACAGTTTTTATACTTCTCTAAAACTCAGTGATATTCTTCTACAATACAAAATTGGACACATTTAGGATATAGAGACTCAGTAGGAAAGAAGTACTAAAATATCTACAATAGAAAAAAATGGCAAACGGAGAAATGTTAACATACCAGACAGGAAAAGTGTGCTATGAAATGGAATGACAAAAAAGACATCTTCCTTATTATCAACTATTCATAAAACAGAAATGATAGAACTTAAAAGAAAAAAAATGAAATGAATTTCAATAGCAATCAATGATTATAGTAATTATCTGGGTGGTGTTGACACTTAACAAACTATCAAACAGTGAGGAAAAACATAACAAAATATTTATGCACTTTCTGGCCCAAACAATACAAAGCTCACTTGTTATTTATTCAAATAAGGGGGTTCAAAAAATCATTTGCAATTTACATTAGGTCTAATAGACCAAATAATTGAAAAATATGGGATAGCAAAATGCCAACCAGGACATCCATCATTGACATCGTCACCATTAGGTTTAGTAGGGAGACATTTTATTGAAATTATACCATCCACAGAAGAAAAGGCCAACACAACAGTGTAAGGTGTGTTGTTCAAAGGAAGATGATACAAAAATTTCAGAAAGACACTGCACACTACTGCCCACATTGTATTATATATTCAATGTTTAAAATATACCATACACAAAAACTATAGAATAAATTTGGTAAAATTCTCATCTTTATATTTCCTATTATAGAAATTAATAAAAAAATTTGTAATTTTTGGTCACTCTGCATTTAGTAATTGGACTGGTAAATGGCTACAAGATTGGTCTTTACCTTCTGGCCTCAAAACTTCACCTTCAGAAACAAACATAGTGAAAATAATACCATGTCTTAAAAATTGTCAAACTGTCTAGCCTGCCTCCATCCAGTTTAAATGTAGCTTAGACATTTATTTAGAATTTTCTCCTTACCACAGGACTCAGACAATTAACTTAAAAATTTACTGATTAAGCTCACCGCTTGACTCTGAGAAACTTTTATGCATCTGTAAATTCAATCCGAAAATCGAACAATTTGAAAATCTAAGGCAAACTTTCAGGTATGGTATTGAAAAAATCATTACTAGAGCCAGCCAGATAGCTCTATGGACTAAAGTACCTGCCTAGGCAGAGTGCAGCAGCTGGGGTTCAATCCCCCTGCATGCTGTGCTGGCCCTACCCCTAGAGAGTGCTGACAAGGTGACTGACTGGGTGTGGTGGCGCATACCCATAATACCAGTGCTTAGGAGGCTGAAAAGAGGAGGTGCACTACAAGTCTTATATGTGTAGTGAAATCCTACACATTTTAATGTACTAAATACATTTAAAAAAGAGAAAAAATCATAATTTCAAAGAAAAAAACAAAAATTACTACTGTAGGAAATCAAACTAAGAAGGACCACAGTTCTGCCATGAGTATTCCATATACTTTGATTACTCATGATTACTAAAACTAGCCACAGTATGTATAAACAGTAAAATAACTGTTCCCACATGCATACCTCTATTTGGGCTAATTCTCTATGTTTCATATTCTTTACCTGATTTCATCTTTAAAGCAACCCAGTAAAATAAGTAATTATGCCTCCCGTTTACATATGAAGGGCTAAAATTCAGAACAGTCTTCATTCGGTGATGCTCAAATGAGCAAGGAATCTACCATGACATTTATCAGACCACATAATTATCTATTTAGTGTCTCTCTCTTGCTATCTTGGCATCCTAAAACAATGACTAGAATGAAGTATACAAATTATAAACATCTGCCTAATAAATGGATAAACAATTAATTTTTCTAACATTATAAAGTAGGGGACTAGAGGGCCGGGCAAATAGCTCTGCGGATTAAAGTGCCTGCAAGCAGAAGTGTGTGTGTGGGGGGTTTCAATCCCCAGGCCTGCCCTACCTCTGGGACCACACTAAGACAGCGATTGAGACTGGGCATGGTGGCGCAAGTCTGTAATCCCAGCTCTTGGAAGGCTGTACACAGGCAGATCACCAGAGTCCAATCTAGTAGTGAGACCCCGAATGCCCTGTAGAACCTTCCCTAAAATACAAAACAAAGTAGACAGCCAAAGTAGGGGACTGGGGCTGGGAAGATAGCTCAGGAGAGTAAGTGTTTATCTGGCAAGCATCAGGTCCTGAGTTCAATCCCCAGAACCACCAAAAAAAAAAAAAAAAAAAAGTAGGGGACTGGATTCAAAGCCATGTCTTTTCAATCCAATGAGCAATACACTGCACTATGCCAGGCCACCTTTCAAAAAACAAGGTATTCTAGGACAGTGACCCTCTTCAGACTCCATAGGTAAAGGTATACACAATTCATATTATTTTCATACACATTTTATACTTACTTATATCTAATGGTTTATCAGTAGTAAGTGATTATTATTCCAGGACTTAAATATACAGTATTTCTAACTTATAGTGAACAATGGCAAAAAGAGGATATTTTATATGTGAAAAAGGATATATACAATTCCACCTATTTGATGTGTAGTAGTACAGACATGCACTATATATTTTAAATATAATTTATGTTCTTTCATGCAATAAAGAACAACATCCTTTGCAATCATTGATGGTATGATCCACCTGATTAACTATAAAGGCTTCTAGGATTTCTTTATATGTTAGAATGGCTACATTAATAATGCTCTGTCCCCAGGGCTAGCCATATAGCTCAGTGGATTAATGTGCCTGCTCAGGCAGACAGGGGTTGGGGATTTGATTCCCAGGCCTACTGTGCCAGCCCCCCCACCAGGGAGGGGGGCACACTGAGATGGCAATTGAGACTAGGCACAGTGGCACACGCCTGTAATCTCAGCCCTTGAGAGGCTGAACACAGGCGGATTACTATGACTCTGATCTGTGTATTGAGACTCTGTAGACCCTGTACTAAATACAAATATCAGTAAATCAATAAAAAAAAAAATAATACTCTGTCCCCAACAATATTCTGTCTCCATAATTAGAAGACTCTGTTTGTTCCCTAGGAAAAGGGCCCAAAGGCCATTTTAACATTATATAGCAGGATCCATCTTCAAGAAATGTCATCATCACCTTTCCTACCACCACCAGCATTACGGAATCCTGGTTGGTCATTGTGACAGATCAGACTCCAGGATATTAGATGGTATGCAAGACTGATCAAAGCAGAAATTCAACCCAGTTGCCCACAGTGCACAGACTGGGGAGGGGACATAACATTTACTGCAAAAACTTGTTTTTAGAAAGCCTAAAGTATAGAAGGATTTTTTTTTTGGAGGGGGGGAACTGGCTCAGGATGCCGTAAGGGCAGGTCTGGTAAAGCATGAGGATTGAATCTGTGCCTGACTGCATTTGCATAAGCAGGCACTTAAACAACTAAACTAACCAGCAGGCCCCCAGAAAGCCTGAAGTATAAAAAGGAGTAATAAGATTAAGCTTAAGGTGTTCAGAATAAAATAGTAAACACAAATATATCAAAATCTTATTTCAGTAGGAGAGTCTGTTTAATTTTCAAGCTGCTTTCCGCAACAATAGATCTTAAACAGTTTAAATTCTTTTTTTTTTTAATGTATTTAGTACAGGGTCTCACTACACAGACTGGACTCATAGCAATCCTCCTGTTTTCACTCTCCCAAGCACTGAGATTACAGGAGTGTGACACCATACTCAGTCTCAACTCTGTTTGTACCTTAACTATAAAAATTTCTCGGCCGGGCATGGTGGTGCATGCCTGTAATCCCAGCACTTGGGAGGCTGAGGCAGGAGGATTGTTGTGAGTTTAAGACCAGCTTGAGCTACAAAGTGAGCTTAAGGCCAGCCTGAACTGCATAGTGAGACCCTGTCTCAAAAAGACATAAAAAAAAAAAAAATTTTTTTCTCCCTGAGATAAGAATCCCCCAAACTAATAAAAACCTTAGGTCACATAAATCTTTTCAGCCAAATTCAACATTGTATTAGTAAGAAGATACCACCAGAAAGAAATGACCAAGAAAAATTATAATGGAAAATATTCACCTCCGTATCTCCCATTATTTTTACTTCATCCACATTTTCCTGGCCATCTGAAGAGTCTTCTCTCTCAAGGTCAAAAGTTTCAGGGGAACTAAGCTGTGTCTCTGTAATTTAAGAAAATTAAAATATAATTTTCATTTTGGGCTTTCATAATAAAAAATTAAATGCTTACTTTCCCCTAAAGTTGATAGTCTGACTGATAATGCTATAACAACAATATAGCTGTTGTTTCTTCTTTTTTTTTTGTTTTAGTTGATTGGTACTGGGAATCAAACTTAGGGCCTCATGCTTGCCAGGAAGGCATTGTGCCACTGAGTTATACTGAGCACTGTTTCTTCTTAAAGCTCTACAGAGTTCATCATATAATTTTTTGAGTTTTGACAAATATATACCATTTTTACATACCATTTATATCATGTCAATACCACAACTATAATAAAGAAGAAACAATTTCCAGCAAACCAGAAGGCTCTTCTGAACCCTTTGTAGTCAATCATATGAATCTACTTTATGTTCTTTTAAGTTTCACCTTTTCTTTGGAGACAGTGTCCAGGCTGGCTCTAAACTCACTATGTAGTCCATGCTGGCTTCCAACTCACAGCAATATTTTTGCCTCAGCTTCCCCAGTGCTCGATTAAAGGCATGCACCACCATTATCTGGCCAGTTTGCCTTTTCTATAATATCTCAATGTAATCACAGTCTTTTGTGTCCAGACTCTTGCTTTATGGAAAGAATGTATCAGTGGTTCACGTCTTTTCACTGGAAAGTAGTACTCCAATATATCATGATTTTATCTTGTTACAAGCTTAATTAGTTGGCTTATTTGCACTGTACTTCTAGTTTCAAAATACACTGATTTTGACAGAAAATAAAAACCTGCCAGAGCAGGGTCTCTCTATGCAATTCAGGCTGGCCTGGACTCTCTATGTAGCCTAGGCCAGCCTCAAACTTGTGGTGATTCTCCTGCCTCAGCCTCTCAAGTGCTAAGATTACAGGTGTGTTCCACCACACCCAGCTTCTTCAATACATTCTTTAAGTAGCATCTATCAATTCCAAATTAATTCGGTCCTGTATTAAGGACCAAGCTCTGTATTGGCTATATGGAGACACAGATGGATATCCTGTGTCTAGTTTAGGGACCAGCAAATTATATATGGGTCATGAGCCAAATCCAGCTAAATCTAGCTAACTTTTTTGTAAATAAATTTCTACTGTAACACAGTCACGTTCACTGTCTGTGGCTGCTTTTGCACTGAAATGGCAGAGATCAGTAGTTTCAGCAAACTATGGCCCCCAAAGCCTAAAATATTTATCTTTTATTTAAAAGTTTGAGGATGAGAGGGTACAAGGTGAGGGGAAATAAATGAAAAACTATTTTAAGTTTGCTAGCCTTTGCTCTAAGGACTCATTCCTTACCAGAATAAAGAAATAGTAATTATATCTCAATTAACAACAAATCTAGAAAAGAAATGTTATGAAACTAAAACATGTTTGTGTCCTTCCCCCAAACTTCATATGTTGAAATTATGTGACAGTATGATGAAGTGGGGTCTTCAGGAGAAATTTGGTCATAAGGATAGAGACCACAGTGCTCTTATAAAAGGGACCAACAAAATTCTCTTGCCATCTTTGACCATGTGAGGACCAGAGAAAAGGTGCCACTAATGAACAAGGAAGTGAGCTTTCACCAGACAACCAATCTGCTGACATCTTAATCTTGGATTCCCCAGCCTTTATAATTATGAGAGATAAATTTCTGTTGTTTATAAGCCACAGTCTATGATATGTTATTATTGTAGTTGAAGTAACACAAGAAATTTATCTCAGAAGGCAAATCCTGTAAGTTCTGTTGCTTGACACTATACCTAGTACACTTTTAATTGGTACTTTTGTGCTTCATAAATACAAGGAATGGCCAATGTTTGGCAAATAAATTATCAGAAGTTTCTAAAGTTTCTTCTGAATAATTAAAGATAAATTAAATACAATTCTTCTATTATTAACCATATTTCAATATATCACAATTTGCTGGAAAAAGAGAAAGATTTCATTTCCTACATGGAAAAAAGGTTCGGAATACACGATCTTGCATTTTTAGTTTTCCTAAGATTATCAACAAAAGACATTTAATCTGTTCAAACTGAGAGCTGTTCTCTACTTGAACTACTGAACTAATAAAACACAAGTAGTTAAGTTTTCTGAGGATGGCTGTAATGTCCAATTATAGATAAAACTAACAGGGCATTAGTTCCTGAGAAATAACTCTGGGAGCATGCACAATATGGGTAAACTATGTCTATATTCCTACTTCTACAACAAAGTGAACGATATAAAATACTGTAACTGTGAATTTGAAACTGAAATATGAGACAGGAAAAAGGAAATAGACTGCTACATTCAATTTGTCCTTCAACCATTTAGAATAATTTTTTTTCCAGAAAATCTAGATGTATTGCTTCTCAATTATATATTTAAAAAGAAACTTAGGCATTTTGCTCAGCAAAAGGAGCATTAATGTTTTGGAAATTTCTTGCAATCTCATGTATAAGTGCTTAATGTCTGCAAACAACTAAACTTAATTCACAGACTAATGACAGCAAGTCATGATTATAAAAACTATCCTAACTTCAGTTATCAAGGAGTTCTTCCCTCTTTCATTAAGTAGGACATTCAAGATCACTGTATTTGCAGATTCCTTCCTACAAAGATCTAGTGATTATGTTATATGACAGCATCCTAAACAGGTAGACTAAATGACATCCCAGGAAGACAGCATAGATCAGCAGTATATGTCTATAATAACTTCTTGAACAAAGTGAGCAATTAAAAAAAAGACCTAGAATGGTAAAAATAAGACTCTTGATACTGTCAGAAATATGAGGCAAGAGGAAACACAGAGCACTACCCAAATAGAGAGGGGAAAGCTTTCTTTCCACAAGACAGCAAAGCATTCTTGAGTGTGCCTGCCAAAAACCAGAGCACTTGGAAGTGAGGTCTCTTGGTGAATATCATTAGGCAATAATCCAAAAACATTTCAAATGAATTAAGAAACTATATCAATAAAAACCAACATAATTAAATTTTAAAATAAATAAAGACTTTTATGATAGGTTGCCAAATATTTTAAAATATTTACAGGACTTTCCTAGAATACATATTAACTAAATCTGAATTTCTGTGAGAAAAAAAAAAAAAAACAACCTGAAATTGAAATCAAAATAAGAAACTCTAAGCATCTCTAACCCTGAAAGACTATATGAGATCTGAAAGAAAAGCTGGATATGACTTTTTCTTTTAATGAATTTTATTGATAAAGAAATAGCAATGAGACAGGCCCAGCATGTGTGCGGGAGAGCTTCCACTCTGCAGCACTCACTGGACCCCCTGGCGTGTGAGACCTTCCGTCGTGCTCTCAGGACCTCTCCAGACCAAGCCCAGGCTGGGCACACAGGCCTGGTGTGAAACTCTATAGCTGAAGTCCCTGTAGAGGCTAGTGTTCAGAACCACCCAGCTAATCTGGGAGCAGAACATCTTTCCAGAGAGGCACATTGGGTTCACTTCCATGGGCTACAGCAGGAAGAAGCTGAGCACAGCAGCAAGATCCAAGCCACATCAGGGACAAGTTCAAACTTTGTAGATTCAGACCCAGTAAACTAGACCCAGATCTATGAAAGCATTCTCCATCTTTCTCTTTTGACTGACAGAAAGGGCAAAAGGTAACCGGGGTAAACTAGTCTGCCTAGAAGACCTCAGCTACATCAAGGGGAGGTGATGAGACAGAACTTAGGGGAACTAACTTAAATACAAATTCCCAATTTAATTAATATCTGCTTAGCTATACAGAAATAATGCTTGCTCTTACTGTCTAAAATATGAACCCATTAGTTACAAAAGTTTGTCAACTGCTAAATACCATTATCCATTATTAGTGTGCCTAATTGTAGTTCTGTAAATATAAAACTATAACTGCCTTAACCATATAATCTCTCTTGGGTAATAGGTACTAAGATTATAACTGCACCAAAGCTCTACACCAAAGGTCAGAGGACAGTTCTATACAAAATGTAAAGAGAAGGAGTAAAAGCAAATAATCCAGGTATGACTTACAGTAACATTTATATACTATTTGTTTAAACACTATTGGGAAACTCTTTAATCCCACATGAAGTTATAAATGAATGTAACCAGCAACAGCTTTTAAAATAGAAAAATGTACATAAACTAAAACAAATTCCTTAGAAAGTAGTGGTTTATAACACAAAATAATTCTTCATATTATATAACAATTTAACTCAAGGTTCCCTTTTGGGTATCTTAGTTCATTAAAAAATATTTTGTAAAACAAAAAAAGTATTTTGTGTATCTAAATCCATCCATATACAATTTTGATTCAGCACCTCTTACACCTAAAGCAAGGTGTATGTCTTTTAATCTCTACAATTAATGAAAAATAAAATTAAAGTACTTAACTAGGTTAAGTAGCATGTCTAAAATTAAAATAAATCACAGAACTGTGTATAAAATTCAATTTCTGGAATGTCTACACACAAAACGCAATCAATGGCAGTGTCAAACTAAGTAGGAGTCATGGTGGCCATGCCTGTAATCCCAGCACTCGGGATGCTGATGCAGGAGAACTGTCATAAATTCAAGGCCAGCCTAGGGATACATAGTGAATTCAAAGCCAGCCTGGACTACATAATGACACAAACAAAAACTGCCCCAAAACTGTAAGAAAATTTGCGTAACAGCACACACAGACTTGAGGATGGGCCAACTCTGAGCACACATAAGCCAGAGGAAAAATTATTCTGGCTCCAAATGTGTAAAAAATTGAAGTTATTACTGATGTTTGTTGCCATCACATGAGGATGATAAAGAGGAAAAAATAGCCATGCAAATTTCAAAATTAATTATCCCTAAAAAAATAGGCTGAGCACCAGAGGCAAGGGCCACTAAAAAACAGCTAAGTATGTATGTATATAAATAACATATGTACATCAATCATACATAAACCTCCTAAAAAGTTTTAATAGAGAAAAATATAAAAAATGAAAAGGTAGATAGCCAAGTATCAAAATTTCATTAAATCATAGTGGGGGCTTACCAGGACAAACAGTGCTTTCTTCTGCAGAACTCTCTGGCATACTGAGTAAGCTTCTCTTACTGGTCAAAGTAGCAATGCTGAAAAAGAACCAAACCCCAAAGTCACAATAAATCTAAATACAGTACCAAAAGCAATGAGTCATTTACAAACCTACAGGTAATCTGATAGCTGTCTTCTACTTCCACAAAAGCACAACAGGCAAGCAAGAAAACAGTAGTGAAAACACAAGGTCAGAAATAGGGCAAATAGAGGGCCAGGGAGATGGCTCAGTAGAATAAGCGCTTCCCTGGCAAGCGCAAGGGTCTGAGTTCAATTCCTGATTCCTCCCAAAAAATAAATAAATAAATAAAAAAGAAGAAAGAAATAGGGCAAATAAATATGCTTACAACTTCATTTCTAGTGTAATCACTAAATGAAATAAAGCCCCCTTCTACAATATTCATATAAGAAGGATGAAGGATAAGAACTGTCACAGAAAACTAGAAATTAAAAACTCCACTCCAATATAAAAATGTCAAAGGTGTTTTATCTCCCCTATCTCAGCACTCTGAAGCCTAGAGATGTACAAACTCAAGACATGGAATACTCCTGACAACAGGACACTAACTTTTCTCTCACCTTGCAGTTAAATTTCTTTCTTTCTTTTTTTTTTTTTTTGTATTTTAATACAGGTCTATAGGATCTCACTACATAGATCAGACTCTTAGTAACCCACTAGTGTTCAGCCTCTCAGGAGCTGGGATTACAGGGGTGCACCACCACACCCAGTCTCAATCACTGTCTCAGTATGTCCTGGGGGCAGGGCCAGCATAGCCCACTGGGATCACTGAGTCAGCCTCAGCAGGGGCTTAGGCTTTAATCTGCTGAGCTATTTGACCAGCCTTTAAATTTCCTCTTTAAAGATGTATCTTTTCAATCAACAAAAATAAAATACCATTCCAACAGAAATTTTGCCTACACAGTTGAATACCTCTTCTGAGGAATGATTAATTATGAATGGCTCTTCTCACCCATTCTTCAATTATCCATTCCTATTCATGGATGATGGTATGTCTTCCTGACACAGGAATACATGGCTAAGAGATCTAAGAGTGTAAACACTAGCCCTCTTATGCTCAAATACACAAGAAGACACTTAAAAAATACAAATCCTCTTATCAGTGAAGAACCACAGAGGAGAGATAATAGCCATTACTGACTCATAAAGAACTAAATCTTGACAGAAAGCCATAAGTGATTTCTCTTGCTATATAAACATCTCATAGCATTTGTTATAAACCCAAGCATAGTTTATTCAACATGTAACATTAGGACTCTATTCAAAGGGCCCATCACAAAACAATTTGCTGACATTTATAAAATGAGCTAATCAATTTGAAGTCAAATCACATTGCCTGCAAATTCAGATTTCTCCTGGTGACAAAGCATATAATCATTTATTAAAACCTACATCTTCTCTGCACAGACTCACCATAATAAAAGAGATCTGTAGACTTTCTGGAAGCAGAAAGTCCACTCCAGAAACTTTTTCAAACTGTTGTTAACAGCAAGAGAATCAAAGACATATTCTTTGGCCCACAAAGAAACACCTAGTAGAATTTACCAAAAGCCTAAAAAAGAACATTGTTTAAATTATAGCAAATGGCAACTGGGCCTCAGCTTCCATATGAGCAATGACAGTCACCCAAAGCAAAATTAAGCTCTTGCGAAACTCTCAAAACTATTAAATAAAGTAACTGGAAACCTTTGTGCAGTTGAAAATCAATCACCATCTATTACCACAGTAAGAAGACTGGGAAGATAACCTCATAAGCAAATCAAGAATAATATAGGAAGCAATACAAGTATCACCATGAGTAGAAGAGATGAGGTACCAATAGATTAAAAATGGCAAAAGGTAATGAATGAGAATTGCACAGATCTGTGTGGCCTGAATAATATGAAGGCTTTAAAGAGGATATATGTCTTGAAAGTAGACTTAAAAGGTTTATAAGGCTTGGAAACACAGATAAAATAAACATAAACAGAGAGCATAAAGAGAGAAAAGGTATAGGAAGAATAGGACAATAAAAGGAATAGCATATTGGCATAAGAAGTTAGTATAACTAAAAGAATAGCCAGAAATTATCACTTCTCAGGAATAAAGTGTATCAGACAGCAAGGTGACTAGAGAAGACAAGAAAACCTCTAAGATCTCTTCAGGCCTCAATATTGTAGGCTTCTATAATGTGCATATTTGAGAACTTGAGACAATAATGATTTCTCCCAGTCTCGCTTATAAAAGATCTTTGGTAAGAACTGGGCACCAATTATTTGGTAAGTTGTCTGGGCACAGTTTCACCCATGTAGTTTCTTCCTTTTTATGCTGGTACCGGAACTGAGACCCACAGCAATGTATAATCTCACCTTTGTGAATCAGGCATAGAGTAGCCTTCTTCAGAAGTTTCTTCAACAAACACCCCTTGGGAAGACTGCAAAGAAATATGTAACATTGTAAATATGCAGGCACAGATGAAATAGCTTCGCTTCCTTTAAAAAAACATTAGTTGTTCAGCGTCAATGCTTAGCAGTTATATATATATTTTACATGAGACTAAATTTCAGTAAAAATAGTATGTCCTATGGAGTCAGAGGAACTAGTATTTAAAATAGATCTTTTTTTTTTTTGGTATAGGGTCTGCTATGCAGCTTGGACTCGTATACTCCTGTCTCAGCCTCCCGAGCCCTGGGATTACAGGTGTGTGCCACCACACCAGGTTTTGGGGCTAGAATGGCATAAACATGTGGTACTGTGGATCAAACCCAGGTCCTTCGGCTTGCTGGGCAAGCACTTAAACTACTGAGCTATCCCCCTAGCCCTAAGAAGATCTAAATCACCTACTAACTTTGTAATTTTGTGTAAATCAGACTTGAATCTCGTTTTTTCTTGAATCTCTTCTGAATGTAAGTATTGAGATGTGAGAATTAAATAAGAATATATGCAATGCACTTTGCAAGAACTGTATCAGCATGAATTGGTCAAATGAGTTATGATTTCAGAAAAGTAATTCTAAAGCTTTTTTGTAGAAGGAGAAAACATAGAGGCCAGTTTTCTTTCCTTTTTTTTCCTTCTGTATTTAGGACAGGGTCTCACTTCGAAGATCAGACTTGTAGTGATTCTCCTGTTTTCAGCCTCCCAAGAGCTGGGGTTACAGGCACATGCCATCACACCCAGTTTCAATCGCCAGTAGTGGGGTGTGCTGGTCAGGGATTTACTTAGAGGAACAGATAAATTGACACAATGTGTCAACCATTACACAGGGCCAATACAACCACTGTACTCTGCCTAAACAGGCACTTTAGTCCACTGGCTGGCATCCCAGTTTTCAACAGAAATACACGGCTGGGAAAAACATTTCTGTCCATGAAAGAAATCTTTCTGAGCATATGCAAGATGTAACACAGGACATCCCAAAAGGAAAGTTATAGATTCTTTTTGCTACAAATCTTCCACTGCAGTTCTTCAATCTGGCCACAACAATATGTTTTAGAAATGCAGATAGCTGGATGTGGTGGTACATGTCTATAATCCTAGAACTCAGAAGGCTAAGGCAAGAGGATCACCACAATTTCCAGGCTAGCATGTGCTACTTAGTAAGTTCAAAGCCAGCCTTAACTCCATGTTGAAACTCTGTCTCAAAAAAGAAAGGAAGGTAAGAAGGCAGTAAAAGGGAGGGACACAGAGGAGGGACATAAAGAAGAAAAGAGAAATACAATAATATAGATTGTATAAGATCATTCCCACTGATTCACAGTAGATTAGTGCAAATGTTAATTCATTAAACGTAGACGCAGGGGCCAGGGAGATGACTCAGTAGAGTAAGTGCTTGCCTGGCAGGCATAAGGGCTTGGGTTCAATTCCCAGTTCCTCCAAAAGAAAAAAAAAAAAAAAAAAAAAAAAGAATAATTTTTTTTTTTTTTAATGTAGATGCAGAGAAAAGCAGGCATGTAAATGCAGGTAGTTACCTTAGAAGTGGAGTTCTGAGAAAGTGCCTTGGCTGTGAACCTTAAAGTTTTGGGGATTTCTCAATAAGGTATTAAAAACTCTAAAACAAGCAGTCATTTTTCTACCAATCAGATAAATGATGAGAGGTATTTAAAGGGGGAAAGAGGTTGTGAACTAAGTCTTCTACTGAAAGGTAGGTAAAGTTGTACAATGAGCAGGAATGTGCTCAGAAAAATGAGTTGAGCAAAACTGTCAGAAGGACTAAAATACAACAGCAATAAATACTTCACAGTACTCTGAACTCTACAGTGAATTTTTAAAATCTCAGAAAAGGTAAACACTGACACCTAGTGTTCATTTAACAGAATTTTGTTGACAGATTCCAAAAGTAATTAAGGCTCTAATAGTATAAGGACATCTCTGTCTCTACCTTAGGTTAAAGTATATCTCAAACTTTCCCAGGACAGTTGTTCAATAATTATTGTGCACCTATTAAATGCCAGGCCTATGCAAATAATTTTACATGCATTATCTCTTTTATCTTCATAAAAACCTTAAAAGGCAAAAAAAAAAAAAATTATTTTAGAAATAAGAAAAATGCAACTTTAAGAGATTAAACAATTTTCCCAAAATCACATAAATGATCAAAAGTGAAACTTGAAACTATCTGATTCCCAAATCCATGGTCCAACTACTACTGTTGCTTTCATAAATGATCATTTTACCAACCATTTCAATAAAGAATCCCAAGAATGTCTGCATTTCATTAAACTATTTAATTTTCTAAATCCATGCCTCAATGATAATTTTATTTTTAGGAGTAAAGCAAGGGTCTTCCAGAACATGAAAACAAGATGGCAAGACATGCAAACAAAATTTGACTACACTACCTAAATAAAATGAACAGGAAAAGGGCCAGCAAGATAGCTCAGCAGACTAAGTGCCTGCTTAGGCAGGCACAGGGACCAGGATTTGATCCCTGGCATTACACACCATGCAGGCCCCACCCCTGGGTGCACTGAGCCTGCCATGCTGAGCCGGCCACCAAACCCAGACATTGTGGCACGCACACCTGTAATCCCAGCGCTGGGGAGGCTGAAAACAGGAGGATCACTATGAATCCAAGCTGCATAGTAAGGTGTTGTACAAAATACTTTAAAAAAAAAAAGACAACTTTTAAGAAGTGGTAGCCTAATCAAGATACTGCATTCTGCCTGAAGAAGTATGTTCATGGAAAAGGGATGGCTTGCACCAAATCTAAAAGGAAAAATCTAAAGCTCCAGGTTCAAGTAGTGTCTTTAGCACAGCTGCCTAGAAAGTGAAAAAACTACCAGTTGGTCATTACAAAATGCCCTACATTATGGGCTTTTTACAGAGCAGTCAAACTCCACTAAAAGTTTTCACTTTCCAATTATTATTTCAGCTATCCAAGTATATTCATGCTAAAGTAAGAAACACTATTCAGTGGATTTGTGTACTCTGGTCACTGAAAATTTCTCTATTCCATATTTTTCAACTTGATATTTGGCTAATAAAAAATCAGTTCCAAAATTCCAGAGTCTATCATTTCTCACAAACAAGACTGTTTCTTCACTGAAAAATTAATGAGCAGACTGAAAAGTACATGAGTACACCAATACTTCCTGACCATAATGCCATGAAAATGATCTCTTGCCTTTACTAACAACTTTCCTCGTCTCAGAGATGCCAGAAAACAGTTAGCATTTGCTCCTAAAGTTTTAATAACCTAGTACACAATAATCTGATCCAAGGTAAATGTTTTTCTGAATCCTAATTTCTGTAACTCTCTTGCTATCTGTGTCAATGAAGGAGTCTCAAATATGGGCAGTTCCAGAAAAGCCATAAAAATGATTGGGTCTTTTTTTTTGAATAAAGAAATTTCAGGTATAGAAATGCTTATCACAACAAAAATAACCAGCAATAGAAAACATTAGATGCTATTGGTGAGGCAAAAAAAACCCTGTAAGTTTGAACCCAGATGGGGCAACTCAGCAAGACCCTGTCTCAAGATAAAAAATAATATATATTTCAGTATGAAAGCTCTCAGTTCAATCCCCAGTACCAGAAAAATTATATAAATCCTATGTGCATTAATTTTATAAGTCATAAGCCAGAATGCTATTAAAGTGAGATCTGGGGGCTGGGGAGATGACTCAATGGAATAAGTGCTTTCCTGGCAAGCACAAGGGCCTGAGTTCAATCCCTGGTTCTGCCAAAAAAAAAAAAAAGAGATCTACAGATAATTTTAACATAACAAAATGATTGCATAATGTTAAGTTGAAAATACAGTAATAATAATGGCTCAGTGGAATCAGCGTTTACCTGGCAAGCACAAGGGCCTGAGTTCAATCCCCAGTTCCGCCAAAAAAAAAGAAAGAAAAATACAGTAATATAACAATATGAAGGCTGGGGACACAGCTCAGCAGCAGACTACTTGTCTAACAAACATAAGAGCACACCCAGCATAAGGGGAAAAATAAATATGAAAATATCCTGTAATACACTGACATGATCTAAGCCATACCAAAAATAAATTAATAAAAGATGAAGAGTATAACACTGATATCATTCGGATGTTCAGACTGTGGATAAACCTCCACCAATAGAAAATGACCTTGGTATGCTTGTCAGGGTCTACTCCAGCAGGCAGAATGGAATACCCAGGAAGTAATACACAATGTCTCCAATGTCCTGGAGACCTTTTGCTTCTGCTGGGATAGGCAGACAGTGTGTAGATGTGCCCTCCCTAACCTGTTTTAGAATATATGAGATACTGGTTTCTTTGTTATAAAGTCTCCCTTTTTTGTAAGATAAGATCTTAGTTTGTAGTGTAGGCTGGCCTTGAACTCAAATGATGCCATTTCTTTAACTGTTCATCATAATATGAAAAAATGAACAAATAACAGCAAAATTAAAAAATCTAACAAACAAACAGTACTAAAAAATTAACCACAGAATAGAAAACTTCCAAAATTATAATGGGTTTGTAATTATGACTGTTTTCATAATATTGAAAGAGTAAAAAATATAAGTTTTCATATATAATAGAATCTATGTCAGAAAAGAGACTAAAAAAGCAACCTAAGAATCCCCAAATGTAGATTAGTCAGTAAACTAGAGAAAACTACAAAACAAGAAATATATATCACTGGGCATGATGGGGTAGTTAAAATGGAAAACTACCTATACTTCTCATCATAAAGGACTACTTCCCCTTAAATATACAAAGAATGCTTATGGGGAAGAAAAATGGAGAAGGAGGAGGGAGGATCACAACATCTAAACAGAAAAGGAAGTAACTATTTTTATATGAAATTACCCTACAAAAATCTCCAATATGAATGAAATGTCCTCTATTCAAGAGTAATAACTGTAGTACTGTTTATAATAGAAAACTATTAGAAACAACCTAAACCTTCACCAATTGGTCACTTTATGAACTACGATTCATCCATATATCCTACATGCCACATCAAAAAGTTTAAAAAACTAGGCCTGGGGAAGTAGCTCAGGAGAGTAAAAAGTTTAAAAAACTATGTATTATTGTGGAATGATCTTATAGAAAAAGACTATGGCAAAATAATGGGGATAATATGCTATCATCTGAGTAACTACAATCACATATATATATATATATATATATATATATATATATATATATATATATATATATAT